>JBBNEX010000489.1:0-26239 GCA_038021265.1 Cyprinella venusta | reverse complement strand
TAACTCTTTCAAATCAATAGTGCATTACAAATGCATTTTTTCCATCTCAAAATAATTAAATTTATTTTTTTACATCAATTAAATATTCTCATTGTTGTTCAAAGAGCATTACGTTACTAGATGCGTAATAAATTTAGCTTCCTCTTAGAACTTTTTAGCACAACAAAAATTTATAAAAGTTAATCCCTGAATAGAACAAAGGAGTTAACTTCCCAGACTTTGAAATTATCGGTCAGTAAAATTTATTCAAAAGATAACATCAATCATTGAAACAATTTTTTCCAATCACATTCACAAATCATTGACTAAGACATCTAGATTGTACAAATACAACCCAAGCTTACTAAAAACATTCAAAATATCTTGACTAAGTAAAGCTTTCTTCTTTTTAATTTTTTATAAAGCTTTTTAAAAGAATTATAACTTTCTTTAATCATATTTGCATCAATATCACTGCATCAAAAAAAAAGTAGTTAAAAAAAGTCATTTAACTTCGTCTCATCTTCAAATAGCAAAACAACGCAAAATCAAGGAATTTTTTGTATCAGAAATCGCCAGCTTTAAGTGATCCTGGTTTCAAATGCTGAAATGATTTTTCTTGTTGTGTCTTATCTATAATCTCACACGACATATTTTTCTCAGTTTTATCACCTACCGCACTTATCAACGAATTTTAATAATTACGGTTGAACCACCCCTTCCGTTCGAGATATTTTCGTCACCTCCTCAAAATTCTTAAAGTCGAATTTAAATGAAAATATAGATTTCCTTAGTTTACAGACACAAAGTCGCACTTCCGATAGTGTATTAGCAAATTCAGTTAATTTCGTACTTATTTGTTTAATTCGATCGTTTACAAAAAATTTGAATCTTTGATCTTAATATGAAAAGAAAACATCAAAAATTATGAATATGCAGCTTAAGACCTCAAGAAATATTATTATCTAAGAAATCAAGCACAAACGGAATAATAACAAAATAAATTATTAGAATGTAAATATTAAAATTTGTCAAAACTAATAATTATAGCATCACCATTTCGTCAAGATCCAAGCTTTCAGAAAAACTTTATGATACTTTCTGTATGAATGTTTTCTTTTCCTTCTAATTCTATCGTTTTGCTGTCGATGATCAATTTGGACCTCGGGGCAAAATACCACAGATTTGCCTTTGAGTTTTAATTTTATATATAAGTCTTCGTGCTCAGCAACAAAGAGATCAGGATTCCATCCATCAACGCTAAGAATGTCTTTAGTTTTTGCCATAAAAAAATTTTTGACTATGTCAACTTGCATGCACTTAGAGTGGTGTTTAAGTGTACCATAGGCACGTTTAATATAGTGGTAAAGAATCTAGGTATTATATATAAGGGTACATCGGTATTGTTATGAACATATCGCAACAAGCCAAAATAATTGCAATAATCTGTTGTCCCACTAACAAGGCTTGCATCTGTTGATTTCAAAACCTCATAAAGCTTTTCCAATTTTGTTTCTGGAACAAAAAAAAAAATCATCATCGATCGAAACGAAATATGGCGTCTTAACCATGCCAAGTCCAATATTACGGCCTGAATGTTTAAGCTCTACAAACCTTTAGAAATCCCAACGATATCAGGAATATGTACATATTTCACAAAAGGACTTGTATCAATGAGGTGCTTAAGCATTGAATGAGAAATATTTGGATTTTTATCGTCAGCAATAATGATGAAGTTAAGTCCTTTATAATACCGCCACGCTGATTCGAGCAAATTAGCAAGTAGTTCATCGCGTTCACCCGAGGTTTTAACTACAACCGTCACACAATCAATCATCTTCTTGCATTCTGACCGAACCTTTATATTACAGATAATAAAAGCAGTAGTTACTTGATCAAATTTCGTTTATTCAGCAAACCCAAGACATGGTTTACTTCAAATTCACGGTGATAAAAAAATTTATCCCCTACATATTGCACACTATTGCAATTTACAACCAACTTTAGGATCATTGAACTTAATTTTGATTTACATGAAATTTAGGAAAAAAAGCTACTTATTAGTGTCCGATAAAGTCTTGAGTGATTCAACCGTCTTTCAGTGGCAGTGATCTGATTTGATGAACGGTCAGTTGGCTGGGTCGACTTAATTAGTATGAATCCGACAAATATAAGGATCCATAATGACGAATATCTGATAGAGTAATTTGATTTATTCATTAATTTGATATTATCTTAACATTATAATTGTGATAATACCGTTGAAACAACCATCTATGGTCATGTTTACAAAAACCCAAAAATCGTAGTTTCATCATAACTTCACAACACTTCATAAATTTTCCAATAGCAAATTTAAAAAGAAACGCTGCTCTGTTGCAGTCTTTTGTTCAGAATAAAGTAATGAATTGCCAAAAGCACCTATGATTGCTCTTCAAATCCATATTAAATGAATGATTCCGATATTAACTTACTTTCTATGGGTTCAAAATTATCTTAAAAATGGAAGTACAAAATTCTTAAATTTATTTGAAAATCAATGAATAGGAATGTTTTGAGCGTTTACCTTCGGTGATATAACACATTTTCTGAAATCAAGCTTCGATTTTCGTCGACAATTATAAAATAGACTAAAATCAGGTCCAAAGACGTCTGCTTATCTTAGAGTCGTAAATATCCGAAGAAAATTTAAAAATATATGCCCAAGTCAATAACCATAAAGTTGTCTTAGTCAACAAAAAATTATAAAAATCGCCTATCATTTGTACAGTAAATTAATTTATAATAATTTATTTTAAGCAGGTCCTTGATCCACTTTCAAGTGTTAGTTGAGCATTTGATGATCAAAAACTTTGCCGAGATATAATTAAAAAATGACCGATGACGGCAAACATAAATTAAGTAAAAGATTGAATTTAACATTGATTCTCATTGTGCGGTAACAAAATTGGTACAGCCATAGCCAATCATCTGTGAAGAATATCTTAGCAAGCCATTGTTGCCAATTAAACTGAGTCGCAATTGATATTCACTGACTTTATTATGTCAGCGAAGATAGACAATATTCTATGAGGTGGTTAAAACAAAAAAAAAATTTATTCCTAAATATTTGAATCAATTCATAACCTAAAATTTTTTGTCGGCGTGTTGTAAGAGATATTTTGAGTGAGATTAGTAACCAGTTGGCTAATCCTTTTGATTTCGCATTCGAATTCTAATTTCAGGAGTCATATTGAAATGTAAACCGTTAAAATTTAACCATCTCAGTAGATATTTATGTTGAGAAGCCTTCTGTATGTCCCAATTTTAATATTATCGTTTATAATTACAATTTATAAAAATTAAGAATAACGATTATTGATTTAGGCAGATAGCAGTCAGCCAGTCCCATAAGGCTGAAATTTCTCCTACCTTATCTTGACGTACGAGAAATTTTGCCAAGAGGGCTTTTATCTCGCACGGAATTTTTGAGACCAAGATTATATTCTCAATATAAGAACTGTGTTTGTTTGATTTAGATCTATAAACTCTATTATTTTAGATTCTCTACCATTTTAAACATAAACTGTTAGGATATTTAAAAAAAGGATCGACTTTATCAGATTCAATCGGTGACAATTATGAATGCAAAATAGATTTGGTCATGAAAGAATATAATTGATGCGGAAAACATATATGAGCGAAAAATGCAAATAATATTAAAAATTTTTGAATCTTTTAAGATTGTAAATTAAAGCATAACAATTTCGTGAAGATCCCAAGATTTCAAAAGCATTCTGTGGTACGTTTTATATGAATATTTCCTTTTCCTTCTAATTCGATCGAAACGTTGTTTATGATCAATTGTGACTTCAGGGCAAAATACTACAGATTTTCCTTTGAGTTTAAGTTTTATAAATAAATCTTCGTGCTCTGCGACAAGCAAATCAGGATTCCATCCACCAACGCTGAGAATATCTTTAGTTTTAGCCATAAAAAAATTTTTGACCACATCACATTGCAAACAAGCAGGGTAGTTTTTTAGAGGATTATATGCGTGTTTGACATAGTGATAAAGAACCTAGATTAGAAAATTTAAGCTTACATTTGTGGTATTACGAGCGTATCTAAATATCCCGAAGTAATCGCAATGATCTGTTGTTCCACCTACAAGGCTGGCATCTGTAGATTTCAAAACTTCATAAAGCCGTTCCAATTTTGTTTCTGGAATAAACACGAAATCATCATCCATCAAAACGAAATATGGTGTCTTAACCATGCTTAGTCCAATGTTTCGGCCTTAATGTATAAGTTTTGCTAACCTTTTGCGATACCAGCAATATCAGGCAGATGTTCATATTTGACTAGATAACTTGTATCTATCAAATGTTTGAGCATCGTGTTTGAAATATTTGGACTTTTATCATCCGCGATTATGATGAAGTAAAGTCCTTGATAATACCGCCACCCTGATTCAAGCAGATTAACTAGTGCTTCCTCCCGCTCACCAGAAGTTTTAACCACAACTGTCACACATTCAACCATCGAATCGCATTCTGGCCGATCTTCTACATAACTAAGTCACATTGTGGCAAATACTTTATATAATTTCTCTTATTCAGCAGACCCAATACGTGGTCTGCTTCAACTTCTTGTGGAGAATAAAAATTTTCTCCTACCATATTGACGATGTTGCATTTTTCCACCAGTTTCATAATCATTGAACTTAATTTTGATCGGCATGGGGATTAGAAAAATCTCATACTTATAAGTCTTCGGTAAATATTGGAATGATTCAGTCGTCTTTCCGTGGAAGATACCTGATTTGATAAATTTTCGATTGTCTGGCCGGGACAAATTAGTGCTGTAACACTAAACAAAAATATCCACAGATAAGCCTTTTCAATACGATTCCTCGATATATCGATATGTTTTAAATAATCGAAATTATCTTTAAGGAGAATACCTTCAAAAAATACCATTTCAGACCCGACTTACAATATTAAAAGACAAATTAGCTAATCGAATTACCATTGCAACACTTCAGTTTTCAAAAGAAAAATAGAAAATAAACGCAGATCATCGCAGTCTTTTGTTTAAAGAATGACATTAAATTCTCTAATAACCAAACATTAACGATAATCATATGCATTACACGAAAATCATTCAGGACGTTTTCGCACTAAATTGAGATTTTACAGATTCTACGTTTTACAACAAAATGATTTAAATATAAAATAATTTCGCGTAAATTAGGTCTACTCTCCTAGTAACTTTAGAAAAATATTAAGAATGCATAAATAAACATTTGATGAAGCCAATAATGATTAATTTTATTTTTTGCTCGTCAAATCTTTAAAAAAACTTACATGATGTTACCGAAAATCCCTCGAGTGAAAAATATTTTACGAAATCAGGAACTCGTAAGATATTCAAATATGGACAACTATTCGAAGTCAGTCAAATCATAGAAAATCTGAAAAATATTTCTATCAGAGCTGATTTAATAAAATCTAAAATATATAATTATTGCTGAAGGAATTTTAGGGATCTATTACAAACAGAAACTTAACTTCCACAGTGTTCGAATGAAGTCTGTGTTACTCCGGTTTGAATAATTTTTTTCGGCATCGTCTAAGGAAATGCATAAAAATTAAACTTTAGGATGAATAATTCAACACTTATATTTTGATAATAGGTTTGAATTTTTACAATACCAAGTTGACATTCATTGTCATCATTTATGACCTTTTATTAATCATGTTTCAACTTATCAATCATTATTAACTGACGTGATTTAATTTAAATTAGGACAAAAATGAACTTATCTAAGCTTATGTAACACCTAACCGGTATGAACCTATTTGATCTAATTTGATGATATCAAAGACCAGGAAAATAAAATATTGGGTTTTTTAATGAATCATTCAATAATGCCAATAATATCAAATAATAGTACTGCATTGATCTGAAATTGGAGAAATAAGTTTTAAATATGGGGAAAATGAAGGTTTTAAAATGTTTTGTTGATCTATTGACATAGCAACATGCTAATTTTTATAAAAAATCATATTTTTATAAATATATACAATAAAATAATCATGATATTAAATAGTCTAATTTTTAGGAATATTTTTGAATGTTTAAGTCAATTGAGATTAAAAACAATCTTTTTACTGGGTTATATTATGGAAATAACCGAAGCAAGACCCTGTACAGTAATAGCTACATAGAGTAGCGTCGAAAGTAAGTTAAAATATAGTAATTTCCTTGCATTAAATGCATTGGTATTTTTCAGTCTTGTGAAATTTTTGCATTAACTCAAGCATGAATGATCATTTTTATATTTTCGAGAGGAATTTTAATCAGCAAGACACAGATTGAATCATTCAATGAAATACTTTTGCAAGGTTTTGCTATCTACTTATCTGTAGATCAGACTGAGTGGTTATCTTAATAACTGCTTTCAAACCTAATTGTGCCTAGCTTCACATAGAATTTTTTTTAACTTGTGTTTCTTCGATCAAGTTTTGACTTTCCATCCTAATAATTGAGTATTTATTAGATTTGCCCCCAACCGTTTTCGGTCGTGTAACCCACATTGGAAAATACTGATCTAAATCATTACTATTATTATTGCTTGACCAAAATATTCATTATTTTTTCGGTTATGTAGAATGAACATCCATTATTTTTAAATAATTATAAATAAATTTAGTTTTTTAAGCGTTATAAAATCAACTAATTGGCCGTGACTGACTTTGCTGTTGAAAAACCCAAAATTCAATTTCTAACTTGTTATCGTTCAGCAATAAGTAAATTTCTCAAATTTTTATTTATAACCAGTTACAAACGCTTTCTCGAAGAGTCTTAATACAAATTTGCACGCTTTAAATTGGCAAAACGATAGCCCAAATGATGTTGAATGAGGTAGTTTATAATCTAATAGAGGATACTATTCGAAAAATTTTCACAACTTAAATTCAGAATATAAAAATAATGTCTTTGAAGTTCCCAAATTTATATAAAATCTAGAATATCCGACAACTCAGAGAGAATCCTATTATTTACCTAAAATTTAATGGCTTAATTTACAATTTCTGCTGATTGTTCGGCATCGATTCTAATAATTGGACAAAGCCTTTCCAGTTGTTGTATCACAGGTTGTGTAATGCGGTTATAAACTATCCCATCTATTGTTGTAAATATTATAATTGCCTCTTTTTAAGTGACTCTGGGTTATCGTCAATGCGTGAAAGAGACTTCGATCGCGGAGAATGCGCTCTGAAGATGTCTGTAAATTAGTCTAAATTTCGATACCTTTTCTTGAACGTTGAACCAGAGTACCTTTTTAAGATCAACTCTTTCACCCATTATTTCCATCCAGCCATCAAGATTTTCGATGTTTCGAGGAAATCCGTCAATAAAGAACCAATTTATCCATCCTATTCGACGCATTTCCTGACGTTAACATGAAATTTAAACATCTTCAATTAGTCGAATTGTTATTTTAACTGGGACTATTTGTCCCTCTTTCATCCATTCATCAATTTTTAGTCCAAGTTCACTCTTTCTGTTTCTCTCTTGTCTTAGAAGATCACCTGCTGACAAATGATGAAGATTGAATTTCTGGACATTAAGAAATTAGGAACTTTTGACATGAGTTCACATTGAGTGCCTTTTCCTGAGCCTGGTGGCCCCAGCACGAAAACAACGCACGGTTTTGTTAAATCAGCCATTTTTCGCATTAAATATCTTTATTACACTGTTTGACAATATCTTGATAATCTAAAACAGAATGTTATCAGCACGCACCCGATTGATGTAAAACCGCAAAATAATAAATATAAATTTGGAAGATAAACGAACATAATCATCCAATATAATGTCATGAAAAGGTAAAATTAAAATTAAGTCAAATCTTTAGAAACAATTATGGTAGAATTATGATTTTTTAACTAGAGTCGGAATAAAATATGGCACTGGTTAAGGCATGCGGTTATCACGCCTTTCTTATTTATTCAAACATGAATATTTTCCGACATTGCTTTAGGACGCTAATTTATTTCAAAATAGTATCTAAAATTACGAATGTATTAGATATCGTTTATCCTTGTATATTGCCTGTCGTGATAGTAAATCGGGTCATTTTTAGGGTTTCTCTTCTATTTTTATCAAAAAATATTTTAATGAGAAGAAAAGATCTCTAAGCTGTTTAAACGAACGTCCCTGCGCACAATATCAAAAGAGAAATTAAAAATCTTCTTGATCTCATAAAGGAATCAATAAATTTCTTAATTTCACCATAATAAAAGATATAAAATATATTTCCTGTCTTCATGGCGATTTTTCGTCAAGCCATTCATAAATTAAGAAAAGAATTAAAAAATGAAGAAAAACTAAATTGCTCAGGCGCACTTTAATTTCAATAAAGTTGATCTTAAAGGGCATAAATCAGTGATTTTACATTTTATTTTAAAACACTAGCCGAGATTTAAAGCTACTCTGATCCCCTTATCTGTTTTTTTGTCGCATTAGAATGTTTAAAAAATGAATGGTTGACTTTAATTATGAATTTCAATGATAAAGCGAGCTAATAAAACAGAAAATTCTATGGAAGGTGATAGATTTGGTCATGAAAATGCAAAATATTTCAGTTTATTCAAAAATATTCAAAAATTTCTACATTTTTGGGATATCGAATATAAAACACCCTCTTATAATAAATATACCACGAAAACGTAACCATAGTCACCTATTTCAACTCAAAAATCTTCTATTTTCTATATGGTGTTTAGAATCCGTCAGTAAATTAGATAATTATTAAATGCCTTTGCGCAGCCTTGCATTACGAAAGTGACAAAAATGATGGTAAAATTTATTATCATTGCCTTTTGAGTCTCTTAAATATGAGGATTAAATTTTGAAACAGATCTTATGATGTTAATCAGTCATTGTATATCATAAAGACCTTAATAAGATTTTCATTCCTTAAACAAGAAACGATAAAAGAACACGAGCATTAAAATCAAAAGCGCAGTTATACTTCAAAAACTTTAGTTATAAAAAGATTTAAGTGTGTTACCATCGTCTTTAAAAATATAAAATTTGTAAATTTTAGGCATTTTTTAATTTATTGTTACTTTATTTCACTCATCTAAACAGTTATGCGCAAGTATATACTGTCACGCAATCCCCTCATCCCTACACCTGGTTTTCGTCATAGTCTCAAACTCATAATAAAATAGATCTGTATCTCATTTATAAGCTTATTTAATCATATTAAGTAAGTATCAGCGTAAAAGGGCTTTATTTTACCAGTTTAAAGTTAGGTTCCCTTTAATCAAAAGTTTGGGCTGTTTTAAACTAATATGATCATGACGTAAGCAATTTGATATTTAAAACAACAGTTGGAAGTATTAGCAGTTGAATCTATTAAAACATTGATAATTTTCTCCAAAACTTGTTTATTATAGATTATATTCAATAAAAAATTTAAAATTATAATTTCAATAGCTAACGTTAACTCAAGGATATTGCAAGAAAGTTGTGCAACAAATATTGCGCATGTAAAATCGCGCAATTAAATCTCTATTAAACTACATGCGAAACAACGCATTAATTTAAGTGGTTTCATACAAAATTCCTTTCAAAATATTTTGTCTCTAAAAATATTATTAAGAATTTCTGGATATTTACTCAGTTATTAGCTTACGAGGGGTTATTTTGCCCTATCTTACTTTTTGAAGCCTATTTAATAGCCTCGGACAAAAAATCAAAGATTATCTGTTATAGGCTATCTATTAATTATATTTAAATTAAAGGGCTACCTCGCATAACGTACTTCCCGGATAGCGTGCGCTGCGCATAACTTACTTTTTTTGCAAAAGATAACTCGCATAACGAACCTTGCTTCACACAATAAACTAAATCCGATTACATTGTTTCGCTTAAGTGCGCGCGTTTGTCATGAGAAACCATATATCCTAGAGATAGAACGAAATCAACACACAAAATTGCTCTAAACCGAGGTTTTAATTTTTTTGTTGACATACAAGCTAATTTTTTTGTTATTGTATTTTAGTACAAAGCATGCTTCGCATAACGATCGTTTCACATAAAGAACTTACTCGTAGAACGAATTAAGTACGTTATGCGAGGTATCACTGTAATTTGAAATAAAAATATCAGTACTTGTTAGTTTTTTTCGAAAAATTTATCACATTTTTAGAACTAATCTCTTTCTCATTTTTTGCTGCGGAATGACCGCTTTGACTTGGTGTTCAATTTTGTTTATGGGAGACTAATTTACTCGTTTTTTTACTGCAGTTAAAAGTTTTAAACATATTAAATTATAAAATTGAAATATTATACGATCAAAAGTCTACCACATTTTGCATAATCTTCTCAACTTGATGATTTTAAAATGTCTTGATTGACAATCTCGATTCAAAATGGGCCGAATAGACCAATCAACCAACAGTTTATAAAAAAATTATTTTGGTTTCTGATGATAGATTTCAACAAATTGTTAGCTATATTCTTTGTTAAGCTGTGATGCGGTCCGGACGCGATCAAAGGTATGTTGTGAAACAGTTCTCAACAGATTGATCATGTTCATTCCAAAAATAAATGCTTGTTATATCAAAGCGATTAATCAAGTTTTATAATAAATGCAGGTGACTTATCAAAATTAACTCAATTCATTCCGAAAAGGAAAATAGTCTGAGTTGAAGTTGATTTTTAATCAGTATCAATCTATTTTCCTGTTAAAATTAGATAAAGATAAGGTTTAGTTTATCACCGGCCTTAGAATTGATCTGTTTATTATCAGTTATCAATTCATGGTCTTATTAATAGAATGCTTTGAATGCGAGAGAATCAACCTCTCATGGATTTTCAATAATTTAAAGATAACTTTCGACAAAAACATAATAATTGTTACTAATAGGGAAAATATCGTGAAATAACCATATTTTATCAACAATTTATAAAATTTCCCTTGTCTTGTAATTTAATTTGTGTTGAACACGTCCAACACTCTAGCATATGCAATGATGCCAAAAATAGTCATTATTCAAACAAGTTTTTATTACTGTTCTGCTTTGTCAATAATTTTGTATTTGATCATTCATCGATAGTTTTGCAAGATTTAATCGGATCAAACCAGTGTATTTCATCATAAAGCGCACGCCCCATAGAGAGGCAATTCGATTTAACTGGGGCCAATTCAAAAAAAAACACTTAAAAATTAAAATATTAAGTTACAAGTGAATAGGTGGCATATGCATTGCTATAAAATTATGGGTATAGCCTAGAAAAAAAAAGGTTGTGAAACGCTGTAATTGAAACTTTATAATTTTCGGCCATTTTGATTCTTAACAAAAGACAGGAAAATTTTTCATCCTTGGATCTAATAAATGCGTTTTAGAGATTTAAGGACATTAAACGATCTAGGACAGCTTTCGCGTCAAAATTGCAGTGAAGACATTATTGGCTTATTTTAGATGATTTTAAATTTTAGTAAAAAACGTCAAAAGCCAATCCCGCCTCATGGTATCTATAATTATTCTGGGTTTATATAATCTTAGATTATTCATAATCATAGAATTTAACAAAGTCAAAAAATATGTTTTTGTTGTATTGTATTCAGTTAAATCTTTAGAAAATGCAGATTTATCACTAATTTTTGATCAATGGAATCAGAATTAAATCAATGCGTAATACTAATCTTAATGTTTTCTAATAATATTTATTATGATCTTGTCGTTGATAAGCAAGGCCTAAAAGACCAAGCTTAGCATTAAATGAGTAACACATGAATCAATAGGATTTAATTAGGGGGCTAAACTTGACGAACAGTAGTATTTAATAACCTGAGTATTTGTCTTTAAAGATTTTTGGATGTTATGATAGCCATTAATTGTTAAATTAATCTCTCAGAAACTAGAAGATCAAATAATAATCATTTTGTGTTTTTATGAGATACCACTAAAGTATAATTGATGAATACTGGTAGACGACCATCGTTAAAAGGAAAAAGGCTTCGGCTGTCCCTTTATATATTGATAAAGATTGGAATCGTCGTTGTGATCATTTTATGGCTATTGGTCAACGATTGGTTTAAATTTGTCGATGATGATGATTCTAATTTACTTAAAAGAGGACTAATTCGAGAATGTTGTAACGATGAATGCGCGATTATTTCTGATTTCAACTGTATCATTATTTAAATAAAATTCAGCGATGACGATGATATTTGTCGTAACTGTGTTGATATTTTCGTTAATGGCGATAGTTGAAAACTTATCAGCTTTCTTTTCACTATTCGCAAACCGATGTCGAAATATAGTGATTGGGTTGTGTTACTGGACTTGTATTCCGTGTTATTAATTACTTAGGCGTCGTCAGTTGGCTTATTACAATTCTTAACATAACAATATTTACTTTCTACAAATGTATATATTATATTTAGATTAAGTTTCGGATGAAACGTTTACAGCTCATGGATATACATACTCTGAGAACAGCGTAAAAGTTGGCTCATGGATGATAATCAATTTTTTTGTCAGCTTTCTTGAAGTTGTTTCATACTTTCTGTGCCCATACAAACATATAAATCCTGATCGACATTAGTTTTTATTTATCTTATCTAAATTTAATCGACAATAAGCCAACGAACATTAATTATTTTACATAAGCTACCGCCTTATCAATAAAGCATGTAATTTTTTCCCCAATTCAACCATTATTAATTAGGATTCGCAGCAATTGTCATTACATTTTTTATAAAAATTCAAAAATAGCCAAGGTTCAAAAAATTTATTGGATTTACGCTGTCTTTTCTTTTCCCCTTGAATTTATTAAGTGGGATTATTTGATATAACTTATCGTAATTTCTTAGTTATGAAAGAAAAGGTTACAAGCAACCTACTTGGCCGAATAATCTTATCAATTTCATAAGTTTTTGGCTAAAGTCTGGATGAAATTGAAAATTTTACCCAAGACTGCGACTCTTAATTAGAGGGGCCATCAGTGCGTAAATTCCTAGGACCGTCTCGAATTTTGTCAGAAAAAATTCATCGAATACTTTTCTCAAAGTTTTGATAGAATAATTTTAACCGAAATTTAAAAAATTTAGTTCTTAGTTCACCTGCAGAAGCTTATATTGAAACTTAACTTGAGTTCAACTCTGGTCGGAAGAAATTTTTTTTCCAATTTTTAATAAATTTATTATTTTGTCTGTTTAAAAATTGTGGAAACCTAAAATAAGATAATTTTAGTCTTTGATCATGCTTAACGTTGATAAATTTTGTCAATTCTAGGACATTAAGACTCAAAATTACACATAGAAGCAAAAACAAATGCGGCTCTATGAGAAAAAACTGATTCTATAGAAAAATATTTTTGATGTTACATTTGAGTCCGACATTATCTAATATATTCTACGCATGTTTATATACTGCATGTTATACAATCTTTTTATGATTTTGAAGCAAAAGGTTTAAATTTAGCGAATTCTTGCCAAATATCGATGGTCACAAGACTCTTTAGTTTATATTTAAAAATTTTTATTTTTGCCCTTTTTCTGATAAAATAAATTCTTTCAATGTATTTACTGATCTTTTGAAATGAATAGCCAAATACCAACCAAGTGAACCGATTTGACTGAAATTAACTCAGGAAAACACTATACATGCTGAGTTCTCAATGACGAAATTTGACAACCTGCATATAAAGATGAGATGCTTTAAAAATTTGTTAATTCAAGTAGGACGTCATCGATGCTGTAAAAACTTACGTTTTTTAAGATTATTAAATTAAATCCTTAAGGAATTGGCTCTCATCATTTTGGCGTGTTACTCATTAATTCATAAAATGCAATACAGAAATTACATTATCATGGGGCTAACACATTGTACTTTTCCTGATATTTTTGTTGTCAAAATTTGAATTGATTAAGAAATTAGTTATTTTAAGACTCTTATCCGGATTTAAAGAATTGAGATTTAATTGAATTTATCATTCATGTAAAAGTATTAAAATGTGTTTAAAGTTATCCAAACTTACAAAGTCTTTATATTTCTGCGAAATAATGCAGTTAAGCTATATTTTATTGTAAGGAGCATAAAAAAGTTAAATTAAAGTCATATACATAGCGATTGATGCATTATGGAAATAAAATGCGTGCTAGATGCATTTTGATTGAATCTGATACAATTACTCTAAGAACATTTTAACGCTTATAGTTTAAATTAAAATGGACTGTCTTTAGTCCCATAATTAATTTTTTTTACAACTTAAAACGTAATACGAAGGAATACTTCGATGAATAGTAGGATAAAAATAATAAAGATCTTAAGGGTAAGATTTTTGCGAATCTATTTGCAAGAGGTCATAAATTCCATGTAAAGTGCAGCATAAGATGTAAATTAGCACCAGTAAACGCTTAAAAATTTTTTACTGATTAAAGAATTTAGTATTGTGTGATCATAATGCAGTTGGCCTTTATTTCAGGGCTTCCTCTGTTTTTGGCCAAATTAGAATTTCTTTTTAAGTTGTGATAAAAATTACAATAGTTGACACCTCTATTCGGTGGTAAAAAAATTTTTACGATAAAAATGGGAAAAAAGGCCGTTTTACTTAACAGGTATTTTTAATTTCAATAAATTATTGGCGAAAAAATTATCACTTTATTAATCCACATTTGCGAATTCAAATTGTCATTTGGACCCTTAGAGGAAAGTTTCTTACAAGTTTTAATAAAAAATTTAGTCTTAATGCAACCCATTTGTTCTCTAAAGGGGATTGTATGTCAGTGTAAATATAATATCTACCATAAAAAGGGTAGTTTTTATTAATTTTTGCATTCTAAAATTCCCCTAACACTAAATTCCTTATATGTAATGTGATTTATGCTATGAAAATTCAAAAAAAACAGTTATAAGAACGCAATGATTGACACATAATTTATCTTAAGTATGATATAGGGTCTCTTGATCAAAGTTCAATGAGCCATCCATTTTAAATATTCCGCGAGCGGCTTCGTTTTGCAATCAACTTTATACACTTTTCTAAGACTCTGCAAATATTCGATTTCGAAAAATTCGAATCTTTATATTTTTAACAGGCAATATTATTAACTAAATAAAAATGTCTTGTGCTTTTCGGGAGTTAAAAAGGATTCTTTGAAAACTTTGAGAATTTACAAAAATGAAGAGAATGTATTAAATATCGTAGTTTACAATGAATTTATTTCTTAAATATCTACGCCGAATTTTTCTGCTTCATTAATAGATACAAATCTGGTTTAATAATTTTAAAACACATTTAGAAAACATTTTTTTGGAGATAATTTTTATATAATAAGTAGATTTATCCGTGTCGTGCCACATAATTATCACGTGGCGCACGTGACTCGCGCGGCGAACGTGTTGAAAAAAGGAAAGAAGCTTTTATTGTAATGAGCAAACATCATTAAAAGAATTTCTTTGCACGATTTAAATTTTTATTTTCACACTTTTAAATGAATTTCAATAAAGAAAATATTTTTTTAAGACCAACAAAATCAATATTCAGCGCCCACTGCTTTTCGGGTACTTACCCCCAGGGGGTTCCTCAATCAGATTAAATTTATTATTAACTTAAACTATCAAAATAAAGTTTGATTAGAGTATTAAGTTTTTCACATTGTTAGATTGCAAAATTAAAAGCATGCGTGTAGTCAATTTGAAAAAAATTACGATTTGCACGTTTCATACTCTTTGCGATCAAAGTGCAACCATGGGAAATAATTTCATTTTCGAATTTAGATTATCACGTTGTAGCATAAATACTATGTAGTAACTTTCGATTGCATATTTAATCTCATAAAGTTTCCGCTCTGGTACTCTTTGCTTCTTGAAAGTATTTGCTGCACGCAATTCGATTGGGAACTCAAGGAGAAGATTTGCGCACAGCTGTTCACTGGTCCATCACTCAGCTATTGCTCTCAATTCTATCTCTTCGATCTGAGATGTAATTTTAGCGTTGAGATTGAATTTTTCAGATGAAATAAACACAACAGGCACCATTTTAACAACGTGTGCCTTAATCCATTCGACAAATAACGACTAAGTAGTATTTATGAAATACATGTTTTATTATTTCAAGAATTATTTCAAATTAAATTGAGATGGTCGAATCCAGGCAGTTAAAAAACCAGGAGAAAAAAGAGCAATATTCCGATGAAGAGAAATCGACTTTATATGAAAGAAATAATTAAGAATCGATCTTCGAACAATAATACATTTATTTTTTAAAATTTATTTTTTTTGATTATTGCCCTTTCATTTCAAATAGTTAAACTTTGAAAATAAAACAAAGCGGCTCGCAAATGATTTAAAATGGCCTGTTTAACTTTGATCAGAAATCTAATATTAATTAATTATAAAACTGAAAAAATTTACATATTTGATTCTTGAAAATAGTTTTGATTCTACAGAATTAAAAACCATAAAAATCTGTTTTAATAGAGATTTTAAAATAAGAAATAATTAAAGAATTACGAAAGATACCATCAAAGGAAATTATAGAAAGTCCGTTTTCTTATGTTTTTGATGATATTGATTAGAATGTAGCGTCTAAATTACAAATCGGCTTAAATAGCTTAAACCCAGAAAAATATATTTTCTAAGAAATAATAAATCAGGAAAAAGTTCAAGTTTCAAATATATGGTGGATCTTGAGCGAACTTATGAGTCACATTGTAAAATTTATTTCTAATATTTTACTTGGTTTTTACACTTTTTAGAAATAAATGTATTATGAAACTTAAAAAATTGAATTTTTTTGTGAAATAATTACAGACTTTTCAATCAGAATAGCTTATTTATATTTTTTGAATTATTTTGCTAGGATGCACCATTTTTAATCAAAATCTAGGCTAATTTGAGGTGGGAATGTACATATTTAATTTCATCTTCTTGTTTAAGACTTAAAAATTAGTTGCATGCGCTTTACTTGAAAATTCTTAATTTAATCATAAATTGAACAAACAACAGCAGAATCGTAGATTCATTTAGCCCTAAGATAAAAATTAAATGGATGAAATCAATAAAAGGTGTAAAATAAGTATTTAATTTAGTTTTAAAAATTTTATTCTGTGAAATTATTAATGTTTTGACTGTTTTCATGTGGTCGCATGGTATCATCGATAAAAATTGACGTCTATTTGTTTAATTTACACATAAAAAGATCTAGTAATCATTATTTAATATCTTAACGATTAATAACACAGATAATTCAAAACTACGCTTGAGCACGTACTTATTGGCTTTCAGGGCCGATAATTTTATCTGGAATCAACGATGAGTTCCACGCATGCTAATACAGTTGATACCGGGTTTCACAGACGTATTAATAAGCAACTTCGAGTTGAAATTGCACATCTAAATGATTAAGTTAGTAAAAACCTCAATTATATTTCACATTTTTACGTCGAAATTAAGTTATCAATAGTCATCATAATTTAACTTATTAAATGGATTTTTTACGCAAAAAGCATTAACATATTGGGATTAATGATCAATAAATCCATTCAAAGCGAAACTTGTACATTTCACGTGCATTTATCGACAAAAATAGCTCGAAATTTTTATTTAATTTTATTATTGATGTTTTAATAAGAAATAAAAATCTTTTTAAGGTGATAAATTTAATCTCTTTGGTAACCATGCAACACGTCATAAAAGAATTTGAATATTTTTCATTAGAGCTATTTTTCTAAACCGAAAATTTGTGTATTAAAAAATATGTTGTATCTTTAATATGATTTAGTTAGAGTCAAAATTAAGATTTAAAAAAATTTAGATTCTTGACTGCTAAATGTGCATTCTTCGATAAAAAACGTGTGAACTTCTCTTTTTATGGATACAAATGATTTAACAAAATAATATGAAAATAATAATCAAAATGGTAGAGATAATTTGGAAAAATATAAGCTTATTGATTTGAATGTATGAGGATTTATATCTATTATTGGGTAAGAGTTTGGAAAGGGCTTTATTTTGTTTTAGAAAGAATTTTGTTGCCTTTTTTATTTATTAGTCATAAATTTGTTATAAAATTATCCAAAGTGACTAATGATGCGCAATCTCCAGATTTTTATTTTTTGTGCACCTCTCTGGAATACTTTGTCGCAAATAATTTAAAGCCGATTAAAATTATGGAAAATGGCTTTAAAAGTTAAGAAGGCATGATAATAGGGATTATTATATCCTGTTTAGCGAACATCATGATTGGTTCAAGTTTTATTTTGATCAAGCTGGGACTGAAACGCGATCATTCGACGAAATGCCGAGCAAGTTAATAAATTACACTAACTTTAGTTGATGGAGGCTTTGATTACTTGAAGTGTCCAATATGGTGGATAGGTATGATAACTATGGCAGGTGGTGAAATTCTCAATTTCGTCGCTTACGTGTTTGCTCCTGCTATGATTGTAACTCCCATGGGAGCTTTGAGCATAATAACGACGTTTGTTATATTAATTTAATCTAAGAGCCTTACTTGGTTTCTTCTTTCTCAATGAAAAATTAAATTTCAATCAAAAAATCGGAATACTTTCAATTGTTGTGGGAACTACTATTCTTCTATTAACAGTTCCAGATGTAGCAGATTCAATGACGTACGATACTCTTAAAATCTTACTCACAAGTCCAAGTAAATTTTTTATGATTATTTAAGAATACGTAGCCTATACAATAATAGTTTTTATTATGGTTCCATCTTTGATGATTTTTATTCGAAATAAACGTTTTCGTCAGATGATTCATCCATACATTATAATATGCTCTATACTGGGTACCATCTCAATCTCTTCTTGCAAGGTCATTATTTTTGCTAAAATTAGGGATTATCTGTTGTTTTATTTCATTTCATTAAAAATAAAGATTTCAGCGTGATTTTAATCGCAACATATTGTCTTGTTACCGCTATCGCATCCATCGTTATCCAAATAATATATTTGAACAGAGTTTTGGACATACATTCTTCTGTAAATGTTACTCCTATCTACTACATATATTTCACTGTACTGGTAGTTGTAACCAATTCCATAATGTTCCCGGTATCTATCTTATTTTTGATCCTAGCCACTTACACCCTATGAACCTTATTCGATACTCGGTTTTATCGTATCCTTGCTTGTAAATATTTTTGGGAGTCGTATTATCTCACAAATCCTCCCGTGTTCCATCTATTGATTTACCTCGGATATAAAATCTGACTAAAATTCAATTAAATAAGTAAAGACAAATGAAATTTCCTATTTTGAGGCTATATTAGTAAAATTCGATAAAAGATATTCGAATATATTATTTTTGTAGTTATTCTTACTGTCTTTGATTTAAACTGATATAAATTTCGAAAACTTTACGAATTCGGCCATTTTTGATCCAACAACGCACTTTTAAATCGTTGATATTTAGAGTGTAAGCTAACTATTGATAGTTTTTGCAGTATTTTTTAGAGTGGATAATTGTACCAAAATATCCTTGATGGAAATTGGAGCATAGCTGGGAAAAAATGTGTGATCGATTATCATTATACATAGTTAATCTACAAAATTGATATTTTCCTGCTACTAAGAAATAATATAGAATAAATGACATCTTTATTTACCAGTCATGCGTTTTTGAAAAATTCCCCACAGAGTTACTTGGTGGAAATTAAAAAAATAACAATCAAGCATTTCAATTCATGATAATTTGAAAAATCGTCTAAATTATCCCCTTTAATAGCATATTTACTGATTTTTATATTCTACACTCAATTTATATATTTATTGAAAATAAGGTGTGTCGTTGCGTGCGAACTTGAGGATTTTAATGGCGGATGCTGGTAAAAATTTTTATTTATCCTATTTGACCCAAAATTAAAAATCTTTAGACAGGCTAAAAATTCCTTTTCTCAATGGAATATAACAAATACACCTAATTTCTTAGTCTTTACAGATAAAAAGGAATTCTTGATGTTTTTCATGACCTAAAATTCTGCATTTTTCACTTATATTATAGTAATGGCGTGTTAAGATAAAGAAAAAAAACGACTTTAATCTTCACTAAATCAGCCATCACTGTTTTCAATTCTTTAGCTTATTGATTCCATTTATGTTATATATTTGTGCCATAATAAACATTTATATAATCTTTTTAACGATTTTAGTTTCATCATATAGTGTAAATTCTACAAAGAAGAAATTAGATGAAACATAGACAATTGATATTAGATAGGTTCGCGTACAGCAGCAAATTATCAAGAAATGGAGATTAAAATAATACCAAAATCATTTTTATCCTATAAAAACATTAAGACATTTAAAAGTATTTTTTGTGGTTGATTGATCGAAAATATATCAAAGGATTATCATATTATTTTCAAATTGATGCCACAACCCAAAATTATTTGAAATTATTCAAATATCATGTTTAATATCAGAGCATTTTAAGCGATTAGTCTCTTTAGAATCGTTCTTTAACAAAAATTACATCTTTTTTGTTAATTTTATGAGTTTACAACGATGTTTTGATCATTAGAGATGGCCTATTGATTATCAAGGTGAAAAATAACAATATCTGCTATTAATTTAATGCATTTGTAAAAATTACTAATAAAATTCTTTTTACCACATACAGTGATACCTCGCATAACGTACTCCTCGAATAAAGTGCGCTGCGCATAAGGTAATTTTTTTTCTGATAGATAACTCGCATAACGAACGCTGTTTCGTACAATTAACTAAATCAGATTCCACTGTTTCGCGTAAGCACGCGTGTTTCTTATGAATTATTATTTTTTCATGAGATCGAACGATATTAACACAAAAAATTTCTCCAAACCTAGGTTTTAATTTTCTTTTTGTTGACATAAAAAATTATTTTTCTTGCTATTGTAAACAAGTACGAAGCATGCTTCTCATAACGATCGTCTCGCATAAAGAACTTCCTCATAGAACGAATTAAGTACGTTATGCGAGCTACCACTGTATTGGATATTTCATTATTAACTTTCACGATTAAACGAAAAATACTGCTTAAATACTGCGCACAGCGATTTTTTAAAAAATTCCGGTTCAGAATTAGTGATTTTTTATGTCTGCAATTTGAATTCCTCCATATGATGATTCACCATATTATATCACGACTACTACTTCTTAAATTAATAATAATACTCGAGTAGCTTTAAAATATTTTACTGTAATTCATGATCATTTTATTAACGGAAGACAAGAGTTTATAATTAATATTTTTTTAATAGTTGTTCTATAGATATTTTTTTCAGAAATCACAACATATAATTAAAAGTATGTCAATATTGTTCGGACACTCTTGATTTAGGGTTTCTCTTCCAAACTAAAAATTTAGTCGAAAAAAATAAAGAGAATAGTTTTTTGCCTCCACGCACATAAAATGCTTCAAACTGAGCATCAACGTTTGAAAATAATAATTTAAGGGCTCATGAGGGGCGTCATAGTGAACAATCATTGAGAGAAATCTATAGGTTATAAAATATTACTGAATAAAATTTTTTCGCACTAATCAAAAGATAATCAATTTTTTATAAAAAAATGAGGGAAACATCAAAGTTAAAGCCGTAGGATAATAGAGTACTTTTCGAAAGATTACCACACATAAATTTATAAATTAAAATGATGTTTGGGCCGAAATGACTGATTAATTTTCTAATATGTTATTCGTCATTTCATCAAAAAAAACATTTATGATTTTAAAACGAATATTATCAACCTACGGAAGATATATTTTTAAAAGCTTTCTTTTAGATTGCGTAAAATG
The DNA here is from genome assembly GCA_038021265.1 of Cyprinella venusta. Classification (NCBI taxonomy): domain Eukaryota; kingdom Metazoa; phylum Chordata; class Actinopteri; order Cypriniformes; family Leuciscidae; genus Cyprinella; species Cyprinella venusta. The sequence continues at coordinate 4,448 of JBBNEX010000489.1, read as the reverse complement.
TTGATAATTCACGCATTTGCAAAATTCTTACTTAAAAATTATTTATACTTAGATGACTTTTATGATCGTATTTTTCCCACACGAATCTCATCAAGGGCTAAAAGAAGAATATTTTAAACGGATAAATTAATTTTAAATTTTAATTATTTCGCATTTATGTTGCAGTTTAAAAGTAGAATCCTACAAATTACATGTCGCTTTCTTTAATTGATTCTTATGGTAGAATTATCGCCACATTCAATAACGATATAAGAAATGTTTCAGATTGATCAAAAATAATCTTAAAACTTAGAAAAATTTCATAAATTTGAAATGCTGTTGAATTCAATGTTTTCCAACATTTTTGTGCCACGCCTTACCGAGAATTTAATCAAGTCCTCGCATCCGATCAAAATTAAACTTAATATTTTTACTGATCAATCTTGTTCAAATTGTCCTCGTTGAGCTAAAATTACTTGCGTTGAAATAAAATTGACCGACCGGGGTGCGTGCGCCACACGTTGGGAAACACTGTCGTAATTAATCATTATTGAAAATAAACTTAATCAAAAATGACACTCAAATTTTCATACTGAATTATAAATCACGGTTCTATGAAATATAATAAAAAATTGATAAGAGATCGAATGAAATTATTTTTAATTAATTCCTAATAAAATGTTCAATTATCCTTCTATAAGTTCCTCACCAAGTAAATCTTTTATAAAATCAATATTTTCATTTATTTTCCAGTACAAATTTTGGAATCATCATTTTTTTCGGGCCCCAAATATAAACGAATGATTTTATTTCTTCGAAAATCTCTCTGACGCCTTTGAAATCATTTGATCTGTACAGGCTTACCACTTCATAAATAAAAAATATATACGTGTAATATACATGGCAACTAATTTAGAAGTTGAGTATTCTTCTTCACTCAATAATTTAAAGATTTCTTTTAATGTGTCATATGCTTCATGTGCCAACACATAATAATGAGATCTAAATGATTCCTATTTTCTACATCATTATTACTTTCATAGTTGCAATCGAATACATGTATCTCTCTCTTGTAGTATAATCACATTCCTCCACTTTCTGGTGAATACGCACAAGCCTTAGAACTCGTTGAAATATGCTGTTTCCCGATTTAACGAAAGCTCGATTAAATTCATAAACCATTCTGCCTCCAAAAATTTCGCTTCTTAATAAAGCTAAAATTTGGTTCAAAAAATACATTGAAAGCTATTCACGGACTCATCGTACGAAATTAGAGATTTTACGTCCACTTTGCATAATTCACACTGGCAGCTTAATTTAACATTATTACTTAACAATATTCCAAATGCTCGGAATAACGCATTCATACGAAAGGACACCGGAAGCATACAATCAACGTAAGCTATTGTTATATCACTGCCTTGTTGAATGTCATCGCGTGCGTAGTAAAATATTTCACCGCCAGTCCATATAATAACGTCGGCACTTGGAACGCATGAGTGCTTGAAAAAGCCACATTGTTTGTAAAGTCCGACGGCTAAATCTTACTTACATTTATCAACCTATGGAGTCCTCCAAAAAATTATATATTTCGAAAACAACTTTCCTCAATAGCAGGTATTAGCGGATGTAGTATTTCCGGAAGTGATTTACCAAACATATTAGAGGGTAGATACATCATCAACTCATGTGATATAATAGCCGGGTGAATAGGCACCGCCGATTTCATAAATCTGATTAGACGAAATTCTGATATCAGGCTCTTCACTTTCTTGATGTCATCGATGCCCTAGAAGATGATTGAACAAATAGAAAACCATTAAATATTTCGCAATAAATCTTCCAATAACACGAGTCATCGCACTAGGAATGCCCTTAAACTGTGAAAGCCACCCACATTCTACTTTGTGATTCTGACTGTCTTTTTCCTTGCAGGATAAGGAGCAGTAAGATATTTTATTGCATGCGGTACAAGTATCTTTGTTTGTATGTAGTTCGTATAACTGTTCAAGTGTTTGATCAATTTGTAAACAACAGGCACAAACAAATTTGACGTGACTCGTATTAACTGCCACTAATAATGGTTTCTCAGACATGATCAACTCGCCTTTTTTAATAGGATGTACAGCTTTTCCAAGAATGTCCACGTGCTGATTCAACTTTATGACTCTCCTTGGAGTTGGTGCATTTTTTTTTGACTTTTTTTCACTTTGAGTACTTTTCTCTGGTTCTTCTGATGCTTTTACATCCTCAGAAGTAGTATTATTAATATCCATAAAAAAATATAAACGAAGGTAAAACTTAAAAATCAAAAAAAGCTTTTGCTAGCGTCTGTGCAAACGTATGCATGCTTTGTATAGAAATTTTATATTCTCTGTTTTGTCAAAAAAAATAATTTACAATAAACTATCTGAGCGTTAAAATATTAAATATCATGTGACTAAAACATCGCACATTCACACTATCGACATCTGAAATTGTATTAAATAAAAATAAAAAGCTTAAAGAATCTTTTTTATTACCGAATCTAAAAATGTTGAGATGCGCAGTGATGAAATAATTATTATAATTTTCGTCAATGATAAAAATAATTCAAGTGGATTGTAAAAAATCATTAAGATTTGCTTTAAACCATTTTTCTCTTTAATCTGACGGAATCCTTTGCGTGACCTTAGTTCGTTCTGTCTCAACCAAAATACTGACGTATCCTGCCCGACTTATCTTTTAAATCTTGTAAACGGGTCATGGTTCATTATTAGTGTATCAACCCTACTAAGATGCTAACGATAACGGGCTATGGTGGCATGGTAATTAACGATCGGGTTGCCCGCTTAAGCACCGCGTTCAATGTTTTGTCTAAGCCCGTGATGCTCTAAACCTGCTTTTCACTCTAAATATCTGATACATAATATTCGGCCTCATGTTAAATAGGCTGATCGTGCTATCCATCATGTAAATAAACGCCAGTTGGTCGATAGTATTAGTTAAACTCCTATATTCTCCGAAATTCAAAATTCTTAGAAAAAATTTGCGCAATTTCGAACTTGATTTTGACATGAATGACAACAAAAAACAATTATATTTAAAGAATATTCGTATCAATTTAATAGAAAATACACAGACAACTTTAAATATATGTTGTCAAAATGTGAGTCACAGTCGTGTGCTGTAAAATTATTAAAAATAAGACAATATTACTGTCAAGGGGGATATACATGTAATCAAAAATATAACATTCAATTTTTAAACTCAGAAACTACTCTAGCGCCTTCAACTGCTTTTATTGATGAAGTCACTTCAGAGAAATCGGTTATTTTATCTCTTTGTCCTCATCAAATATACGAATCATTGCTCGTGGAATTGAGAATCAAAGATGCATCAACTGTTTACTGCATTCCAGCAAAATCTAAGGTTTACAGTATGATAAGAGAAAATATAGGATCTATGTTGGTCAACAAAATTCATCAAGCCCCCATACATCCAATCAGAACATTGTGCAGCGGGAAACCTTTTTTCAGAAGGTATTGGTGTGGTGATATCCATAGAGAATACCATCAATTCATGATATGTGTAACTGATGGGTGCCTAACTTTAATTCGCTATAATGGGACACACTTTCATTGATAGCACTTCCATAAGTGTGCCAGCACCGTTTACTCAGTGCCTTATAATAATGGTACATGATATTGCGACTGAAATATTTATTCTGGCGGCTTATTGCTTGCTTACTGGAAAGAAAAAAACACATATACTGCAACTTTCTTCATGAAATTATCGTTCTCATGGAATATGCATGGATACCACGGATTATCACCGTAGATTGTGAATTTTCTTTGATAAATGCAGTAGAACACCAATTTACAGAGAGTAAAATTCTCGGTTGTTATTTCCATTGCAAACAAGCACTATTAAGAAAGCTCGTAAAATTCAAAGTAAGCTCGAAAAACAAAATTTCGATACTGTCGAATATTGAGCCATCAACAATACTTGAAATAACAGAAAATAATTTTGGTATCAATTACATAAACTCGCTACTTATACAAGACGAAACTGTGGAAGCCTTTAGGAAATATTTTGCGAAGACATGGTTGAAAAGATTTCAACCCTCGCTATGGAATATTAATTTTTATTGAGATTTTAATCTTTCTGGAAGAGCGAACAACTGTTTAGAACGGTATAATAGAAGGATTGACGATTTTTTCTTAAATGCTCACCACAAATACGGCTTCATTTATTTCTGTCATAAAAGGATAATTCGACTTTTACTCTGAGAGAATCAAAGAGGTACGACAGAATGGAAGCGGTATTGTTTACAAAACCGAAAGATTCAAAAAATAATAAATACTAGACGATTATATAAATTGGAAAAAAAACAAATAATCTAATAAAACTTTAATTATTTTTTGAGTCAATTTTTACATTACAAATTTTCGGATAATTTCTATTTTAAAGGAATTTCGGAGTTTCAA
>JBBNEX010000487.1:0-26256 GCA_038021265.1 Cyprinella venusta | reverse complement strand
TCACAAGTGTAGAAGCTGAAAGATCGTTTTCTGCCGCAGGGTTGTTTGTAACTAAACTAAGAACTCGGCTCAGCGACAAAAGCGTTAACTGTTTATGCTTCATACGATCATATTTCGCATCTATTGCCAGATCTTCATCAAAATAGAATTGATCTGATAAATTTAATTTAAAATTTACTTTTTAGCTTTATTACTGAGCTATAGTATTAAATATCAATGTTTACGCCTTTTTTTTAAACCAAATTTTATAAATTATTCAATTTAAACTGTTTCCCGGGATCCCGGGAAATCCCGGGAACAAAATTTTAACTTCCCGTAATCCCGGGATTGCAGAATTCCGGGAAAAAGATAATCCCTAGTTATAACGTTTAAGGGCTCTTTTTGTTCTGCCAGCTATGCTCAAATCGTTAAGATCGGCCAGATTTCAAAGCTGTGGGTCGAACTTTTTTATCCAGGTTGAATCAAAGTAATTCCAGAATTGTAACAGCTCATGTTGAGGGGTGGTTCGAGTCATGATATAACATATTGCAGTTGTGATTTCGTTAATTGGGACGATAATTAACACTAAATATTCGATTAGATAATTTTGGAATTCTTATATGAAATCTTATGCTTTTTCAACGTTCTTTCGATCGATTTTTTCATATGAAAGTAGCAACACAATAATCTACTGTTTGGGAATTCGTGTTTGATTGCTGCTATGAGAGAAATCTCAAAGTCTGATGTTATTACTTGAGGCGTCCAAGAGTATTTTGTCGTAACTATTAGCTCATGAAAAAATGTCAAATACATGCTCTCGTTTTTGCACGTTATTAAGCAATAAACGCATGGTACAAATATTTGTGCACCAGCGTCTTAGACCATGACAATCAAGCATTGAAGGAAAGAAGATGGGGGGGGGGCGGATCGAAACGTAAAATCAATGAATGCATGACTGTAATATCGCATCAGTGATAAAGCTTCATTAGTAAACCAAAGCAGAATTTGGTGGAATTCTCCATCAATATCGCCTGACCAATATCTCCTGAAAAAAGGTTGAGAATTAGGAAGATCTTGTAAAGGTAGCATAGTAGCAGCTTGAATAGAATTTGAAAATATAGAACCTCTCTCTTCCCGAATAGTGCGATGAACAACAAATTTCTTTGGAATTTAGTAAGGCGTTGATCTATGTTTATTCCTCATCTCCAACAGAAGTGATTTGTAGATTTGGTTGGGGTATAGCTCTAATTGGACTGTCTTTGTTGCTATTTAATTGTTAGCAAATTCAACTGGGGTTGTATCATGATTCTCTGAATTTATTTGAATTATTGCTTCAAAGGGACATGTATGAAATCCTCTTAGAGTATTTTTTCCTCCATTTATGATGACTTTTGCTTTATACCCAATAGAATCGTATTTGCTGCACTTATAATATACAGAATTTTTGTTTTTAGAGGTTTATCTAAACAAATAACCATTATAAAATAGTTTTTTTTAAATTTACTCGGGCATTTTTCCCAGGCAAGCGCATAGACAATTGGACGTTTTTGGACTTTGGACGTTTTTGGACGTTTTTTGCATACTATCAAAAATAAAACACATGGAAAAATATCGATGCAATAATACACCATTTGTCATTAGAATTTGCCGATGAGGACATTCAATTTTGCCGCTGAGTACAATCAATTTGACCGTAAAAAATAACAACAACATGAATGAAAACAAAAGAAAATATATGAAGGTAAGTAATTATTTACGAGAAAGAATAATCATTTACATCGGAAAAAAACCCAGAAATTCCACTTGCAGAAGTCGCTAGAACTTTTAGTGTCAACGAAAGGACCTTAAGGAATATATTTAAAAAATATAAAGAGACTGGGGTCATCAATTAGGTTAAAAGAGGGGGAGCGAAAAACATTTAAATTACAGATGAACATATGGAAAATATTAGTCAGCAGACAGAAGAATAACCCACTGTATACACTAAAATAAATAAAACAAAACATAAATTAGAATTTTCTAGTCGATGTATCAGCCAAAACTAGTTCACGGGCAATATTAAAGCTGAAAATTACTTTCAAATTATTTCGCCCTGTGCCAGTTTTACGAAACACTGTTGAAACAATTGACTCTGGATACCACTTTAGTGAAATCCTGTTTGAGAGGTAACTTATTGTTTTTTACAGAGCTAAATCGTTCAGATTTTCAGTTTGGTCACCTGATCACATCTACATGCATGAAACAGGTTTTAATTAGCATCTTTGACGAACTTTCGACCGCGCACCCAGAAGGAAACGTGGTTATGTTACGGTACCAAATTATAGTGGAAGAAATATCAGAGCTGCAGCTTCCATGAATACTTCCGGTTGTTGCATCACAAAATATTGATCGAATCCTCGAACGCTGCAGAATTTTTAACCTACATCCAAAAGGTTATCGCTCGCGTTGGAGAAGGTTTAAAATATTTCATTATGGACAATGTACGTTTTCATCACGTATCTTCTATCCGTGAAGCAATCGAGGAAACAGGACACACGGTGATTTTTTTACCACCTTATTCCCACAGCTCAACCCGATAGAGTTATTTTTTTCAAAATGGAAACAGATAATCAAAACCAGAGTTGACGTTTTCTCATGCGTAGAGCTTTATTAGGCTATAATAGAAGAAACATCAGAGATAACAGCAAGTGATTGCAATGGATGGTTTCGAGAAGCGGTTCGTTACATGTCTAAGGCCTTTCAAATACATGAATTTTGATATTTTAATATATTCTAATTTTATAATTTTTTTCGGCATAATTGAATTTCCTTAGCGCAAAAATTGAATAAAAAAGGTGTATCACCATTCAATTACTAGATTGATTCCTTTTAATGTAAGACCAATTAACATTATTACAGATGAAGGCTTTCATGAGCTAATTCGCATAGAATCAGAGATCAGACTTAGTTGACAACATCTCGACTAACAATTGATACACTTTTTGCTGAAATGCCTCACTTGGAGGAATAAAATTAGTATTAAAAGCCGAATTTTTGGTTGGTGAATAGACTACATCTAACCATCGATAATAAAAACAGAGGTTGTGCATATATCATGAAAATTGTTCTTATAATAAGGTTATGATATTGTGGTTATGATATAAAATCAAAAACTAGTTTGAAAAAAATTTTCAGATCAAATTTAGTCAATGGGAATAGGATAAAAAATAAAATGCTGATATAATATCTTTGTATAATAAATATATAGGAAACATTTGTACTCAGAAAATAAGCTATCATGACGTAAATGGAATAAAAATAATATTTTCTAAGATGAGATAATTTTAAAATTAATCGTTTTGCAGCTCTATTTTTGGACAATTACAACTTTTCGTACTAAAAACACAAAATGGCCTCTTGGAAAATTTTTTGTCGAAATAAGTGTAACCCAAAGTGTGTGCATGCCCCACGGGTGGGTAATTTGATTTCGACGATGGAAAATTTAAAAAATGTTTTATGTATAAAAATTAAAAGTCTAATCCGTTTCGAGGGTGGGGAGCGTTCGCACCATTCAGGTTGGGAAACACTGGTCTAAGGTAAACTTTAACCGAAAAGCTGCAAACAAAGTGAGTCATTATTAAAAAAATAGATTTTCCGAATAATTTATTAAAATTATTATGATAAAATAGACTTATATCTTAAATCTTTGCATCTTTTACTTTTTAGTCATTTTTTTGGTGAGGGTCATTTTAAAATCAAAAATATGACCTTTCCTTTTGGCATAATTTTTGGTGCTTTAAGGTGTTAAATAAAAAAAAAAGACAGTTATTTTGAATCTCAAATTGAAATATTAAGCATTAATAGAAGTATCCCAATAGCTTTCCGCCAGTGTGTTTTTTACGGGCATGTTCATGATCCATGATTCCAGATGATGTTGTAAGGACGACGAAACCAAATTGACGGGAAGGTAGCAGGTAGCTGACAGTTTTGTCCATTCTTCCTAGGTTAACATCAAGTCTTGGACTGATTACACCACACTATCATATAAAATATCAATAATACCTTTGTAATTCGACCATTAAGATTAACAATGATTTTTCCCGCTCTATGATCATCAATAACCTCAAAGCCCTCAATGTATCCTTAATTTAAACATGAAATGACGCACCTCGACTCATCATAACCTCGAGGAACCTGACAATAACTTTTGAGCTTGGTCGTATTAAAACTTGGCGCTTTCCTCGTCTTTCTGCATTTAAAATGCTTTTCAGAGCATCATGTAATACGCTACACTTCACCATTAGCAAAAATCACGTTTGAATTTGAGCGCATGTCAAAAATAATGGTGGAAATTTTTCATACTCGCTGCTCAAATTGATAACCATTTTCACTTCTAATCTAAAGGTTTTGAATAATCATGCACAAAAATCCAAACCGTATTTTTTAGATAAATACAATCGAAAATTTATTTTTTTTTTATTTGTACCAAATAAGATTGTAAATTCTTTAAATTTGTTCAATGATATCAAAGGTTTGATTTTTCGCAACTTGTATCGCACATCATGATAGTTGACTATTAATAATATAAGGTCGTATAACTCCCCCCCCCCCCCCCCCCCCCCCCCCCCCACCCACCAAACATCGATTCTCATTTTAACTAATCAAAAATTAATTTTTGACAATTCAAGCTGAAATTAAAAGTTTCGAATACTGTCTTCCCCAATTAGCTCAATCATTTCAAAAAATTAAATAAAATAGCGATCGAATCGATCACTCGTGATAATTTTTGAATAATTTCCCACAAAATTTTTTTTAATCATTAGAGTTTCAAATGTGTCATTATTTAAATTTATGTAACTTAAAAGGTAATTTTTTTTGTGCCGATTGGAGTCTGAACTAGCACTATTCAACTAAATGTGTAAAAATTTTTTTTACCGAACTAAAATAATGTATATACACCTTTTTACATTCAAATTTGCCGTTGCATACATTCAATTTGTCCGATTTTCGCGCATGTCATTAACATCGAACATTCAATTTTGCCGATGCGAACATTCAAAATGACCGACAAAAATTTAAATCAAATTAGCACATATAAAAGGACTTACATGAAAATAACTAAGGATTTGAGAGAAAGAATCATCATTTATATTGGTAAAAATCCGGAAATTTCGATATCAGAAGTCGCAAGAATTTTTATCGTTAATGACAGAACTTTGTGTCATATTTTTCAAAAATACAGAGACACTGGAATTTCATCTAAAACTAAGAGGGGTGGCGCTAAAAATGTTAAAATTTAAGACATTCATCTGGAAAATATTAACCAGCAGTTAGAGGATAATCCATTTCTTACCCTAAAGCAAATTAAAGAAAAATTGAGCTAAATTTTGCAAATCGATGATTTGGAAGTAACTGTTTCGAGATCGATAAAAAATTAAATATTACTTTTAAATTGTGTCGTCCGGTACCTGTGTCACGAAACATTGGTGAAACGATTGAGTCTCGGTTCCAGTTTAGCTAAATGTTGTTTGAGAGGTAAATTATCATTCTTCTTGCAGGGCTAAACCCTTTAGATTTCCAATTGGTTCATCTGACATCATCTATACCGATGAAACAGGTTTTAACTTGCACCTTCGTCGAACGTTCGGTGAAGCAAAAAGAGGTGGAGCGTGTTTAAGTGGTTGTACCAAATTCTTGAGGAAGAAACACAAGTGTAGCTGCTGCAATTAGTACCACGGGACTTTTGCCTCACAGAACGCTGATCGGTTCCTACAATGCCAACTAATTTATCATATATATTCGAGAGGTAATAACAAGAGTTGGAGATGGACACAAATATTTTATCATGGATAATAACCGTTTTCACCACGTATTTTCTATCCGTGAAGCCATCGAAGAAGCAGGGCACACTTTAATTTTCCTTCCTGCCTATTTCCAATAGCTCAACCCGATTGAGCTATTATTTTCGAACTGGAAACAAATAATAAAGTCAAGAGCCAACATTTTCTAACGCGGTGAGCTTCTTACATCAATTAATGAAGCCACAGATCAAATTACTGCAAATGACTGTCAAGGATGGATGCGTGAAGCAGTAAGATACATGTCAAAAGCTATCCAAAGACAAGAATTTTGATATTTTATTTTATTTTTTTTTGATTTTTTTTCGGACAAATTGAATGATCGCATCGGCAAATTTCAATGCTCGATGTTTATGACATGCGCGAAAATCGGACAAATTGAATGTATGCAACGGCAAATTTGAATGTAAAAAGGTGTAAATACCTAGTAAAGAAGTCAAAGGTCGTTTTTATGACATGTGCCTGTAAAGTTAAGCATCTCTAAGTATTTATACTTACCTTAAACAAAATAAAAAAAAACCCTTGGTCCATATCTTATTGATTGAAATTAATCCACTGTCATTATAAGCGATGAAATCAAATGCTTTTTCGCCTTTTTACCAGTTAGGATCATTTATACGCATTTAGGGATCATTCTGCAGAATACTTCTGTCCTCACTATTACTGTCGAACTGTAAAGGTTTATTCGAATCATTAATACGATTTTTCTTAAATGACGCCCTATAAATGATGGATTTTAGTTGGTGTCAAAGCCTCAAACAGTCAACTATACTTATCTTCAAATTTTCGGCTTTTAGGTTCACCTACTTCAACAACTGTCATGTATTAAACGATTAAGTTGCGATCTGAAATCTCTCGAACATTCGTTGCACTGATAGAAGATGCTGCTTATAAACACAAATGGTGATATTACCTGATTTTGTCAAATTTCATAATTTTATTTACAAACAGCGACAAATTTACAGTTTTTTAATGGTGCTCAATAAATCATAAGGAAATAAAAATTCAAAAATTAGTCTAAATTTTTTCTATATTTTCACTCGATTGGTGTTAAATATTTTCAGCTCTGACAAAATATGCAATTTACACCTCAAATATTCATTTGGATTAAGCTTACAACATAATTAGTACTTGGAAAAAATTCTTTTTAAATGTTGATCCTAATGCGGTGTGACCTCTGAATTATAGTGAAAACGAAGCCTTTATGCAGTATCTTCTGTTGAATCTGTGCTCGTCAAATGCGCAAATCCATGCCGTGAGATAAAATAATTAATTTCGTCCAAAAGATCTGATAGATCTTCACACAAACTAAATATAAGGATTACCTGCGCAATATTGAACCATAAATCAGTCATATTAATCTGATTTCTTATAAGAACCTTTCGCTTTGGATAAAGATCAATTATATATCTAGCCCAAATCCTGTTATCTACACCCTTGGATCATAAATGAAGTATTTTTAGCATTTAAAAAAAAATAGTCCTCAAACACTATTCCTGTTTATAAATATGTCCGTTACATCATTTATGACAAAATAAAGCTAAACCGCACAGCCACAAAACTTAAGAAAAAATAAAAAATTAGGGGAAAAAACTAATAGGATCAAATAAGGATTGGGAAAACTGCAGAGCTAATAAATTTAAGCGTTAATTGGGTTGTGGATGATTAAATAACATTTATGACTAGGAAAAATCTGCATGATGGTTTAACTGATGCAAATAAAGTATTTTTCTGCTAAATTTATCGACTTTATCAAGATAAACAGCTTTGTGGTCTTGTTTATTTGAAATATAAAGACTGTAATAGCATTCAAATTATTTAAAGTTTCCTTTGGCAAAAATTATTTTAGTTTTAAAATTTTGGTTTTTCTATTGTGAATTTTATCAAATCTTGTGTTGCGTGCATAAATACCAGTCACCGCTTATGTATTATAAAATAGAACCAAAAGGTCGACTAATAAATATTATTGACGAAAATGAGAACTTTGATTTATAGGATCTTTCATTTATATATCTTCTAGCGTGTTGGCAGCCTTGTCTAGATTTAGCTCATAAAGCATACACACAAAAATGGGCGACCCTTTTGCACCTGATGGCCACAACAAAAAATTTTTTACCCGAGGCCAAACAGTAAAATCGATTTTTCACTACATTGAACCACTAAAATAAAAATAACGCGTCTAAAATCAGTACATAACATTGTTTTCCTGTTCATTGTATGAAATTTGAAATTTTAATCAAACTTTTTATTATAAATTACAGAAATAATCGAGTTATCAATCACTATAGTCTCAGAAAAAAAGCGCGAAGCAATTACACTTCCGTAGGCTGCGCAACGTAAGAATTATAAAAATCCCAAACTTCATCCTACTGATATGCGTTAAAGATCTACTTGAGGCAGAAAATGGTAAATTTAGTGAATTCATTATGATAATTGTGCAAAAGTGTAAAAATGGTTTTTAGTAGAAAGAGTTACCAAATTTAACTAAATTTATAACCCAGCTCACAGTTCAGAGCAAATTAGGAAAAAATAACATCTTTAAGCAGTTAAAAATGGACCCATTATTTATGATGAATTTAAAACGTCAGAAGTCGAACGCACGCTTTTGTTCAAAATATAAATGTAAAAAAATGTCGAAAAATTAATAGACAATAAACATCTTTTACTATAACTGATCTAAACTACATGATTAGTCATTGATTGAATGCATTTAAATAATATCACTTTGGTTGAGATTTATCACCGGTAAGATAAAACTTGTCATCAATGGAATCCCAGAGGCGATGTGTGTTAGGGGTTGTTGGCGAGACTGCTGAGGATGCGGAATTACTAGAACCGAACACAAAATTACCATTTGGCATATTTGGTTGGGGATGAGCAAACGCTTGACCGGTTATTACCGACTGTGTAATTGTAGGTTGATTAGCAAATGTAGCCATCAATTGAGCCTGTTTGAGCTCGTTAAGAGTTGGTTTATGTTCAACAACCTCTGATTGAGTCACATTTTTATTTGATAATTTTTCGAGTTCTTCCATTGATAAACGATAAAATTCTTCATCAGTTATAGAACTAGGTCTGGTATTAACTGGGTTAGTTTCTAGTTTCATGTTAATGGTATGCGGTGAGGAATCAGATGTCTGAATGGAAACTTTACGATCCTTTATTGTATTTGCATCAAACGCATGACCATTATGATCTGCGGGTAAAACGTTAGATTCAGTATTTAAAGGAATGAAAATCTCTTGTGAAATAAAGGGTTGGGAAGAAGAATTTTCAGAATTAGCAAAATCTGTAATTTCTTGCAAATGTTTTTGTCTCAGCTCACACAATTCTTTAAAATGTGCATCGGTTATTTTTTGAAGGGATTTAAGCAAAATACTTAGTTTTCCATCAGATCTTTTAATAAGTTCAGGACGAATGTGCTGCAGGTAAATTTTGTCTTGGCGCTGAACGAGAAGTTTGTTTATTAATGTGAGGCTATCCTCAAGACAACTAAAGGAATAATCTCCAGAGTCAATTTTAAAAGATTCAATCGCATCTTGAAGTTGTTTTGCCAATTGAAGGATTTGAGTGTACTTTTTGCTATTAGGTTGAGTATTAACAATGCCTGAGTCTACTGACGATTTTGAATCATGATTTTCTTTAGAAGATATAAAATAATCAATAATGCGTTGATAATCGTGGTCAATGTCAAAATCATTATCAGATTCATTATATATTTTATCTTGCATTTCAAGATTAATTACATTATCGTTGTTTTTGGGAAGAATTTCTAAATCTACTGTAGGAAGATGTGAAATAGACTTGACGCTTTTCTCTGAAGAAGTAATAGTTGCATCCAGATTTGACTGTGCACTTGAGTGTAATTTGAATTGAGAGATGTCGATTTTTTGAGTAACACCAGATTGCATAAACCGATTTGTTTTAAAGCTTTGTTCTGCAACGTCTTCTGTTCCAGATAAAGAAACAGAGGGTCGACCATCAATATCGGCGTAAAACTTAAGACATGGACCTTCTTTATTACCGAAATTAGAAGATGCAATATAGTCATTTGCTGTGTGTATGATACTTTCGAGGCTCAAAGAAAAGTTTTTGCTAAAATTGACGTCAAGAAATCCGGCTTTTATTAGTTTTTTGAGAAATGTCTTCAGGTGAATCATCTCTTACACTGAATTTGAAAGTCAATTTTGTTTGATTTGAAGATTCTAACCCACATTCAACAAGAGTATCGTCAATAACTTTATTTAGATAAATAACCAGGAAAGGAATTTCTTCTAGCTTGTGTCCTTCGTTGCTCAATAAAGATTCATTTTCAATATTCGAACGTAATTGAGGTGTTGTTTCAGACGATATTTCAACTGCTGATTCAAGATTTTTGGAAGGCGGCGCTTCAGCTGACTTTTCATCATGATTATTTTTAAAGAGAATAGGAGATTTTCCATTAACTGGACTTGATGGGGGAGTTTTATCGCCATACAATGTTGATACACGAATAAGGCGGCGTTTAAAATTAGGATAATTTAGAGGTTTCAATTTCGCAGTAGAATTTGATGCTTTGTCATCAGAAGGTTGAGAAGTTTCTTTTTCTGGTTTCGCTTCAACTGGAATTCGTTGTTCAAGAAATTTTTCCAAAGATGAGCAGATTTCAGGAGATAGATTAGAAGGTATAACGTTTGCGTCTATCATATCAGAAACAACAGTTTGACATTTATCGTTTTGGCGATAGTATCGAAAGTCAATTACTTTTTCTTCGCGTTGATCGGAAATTTTATCATTGAAAATTAGGTTCAAACGTATATTTAATGGATCATCTTGAATATTATTCATCAATTCAATAGAAAATGTTACGTCAGGTGAGAACGAATAATCTGACGATGCAAATTTTCGTTCTTCTTCTTTGAAAAACTCAAGAGAAAGTAAGTCTTTGATCGTGGGACGACCTTCTTTTTTATGATGAATGCATCCTTCAATAATACCACGAAGGAAGGTGTTGGGGATTTTTTCAACTGCATGTGGTTTTGACCCTGTACTCACTTTTCTATATATCTGAGCAGCATTAGTGCACTCCATATAAGGATATTCGCCAGTAACCATTTCTAGCATACACATACCAAAGGCATAAACATCAACAGATTCATCATAACATTCATCGTACATTTCAGGAGCCATAAATTCCGGTGTACCGATTACACTTTTAGCAAATTCGAATCTTTTATTAGTTGCTAATCCTAGATCGCCGAGCTTTAAACTTCCATCAGCACCATTGATAAATATATTGTCACATTTAAGATCACGATGAATAATTGGAGGATTTCTTGAATGTAGAAATGATAATCCTCTTAGTATTTGTCGACACCAATTTTTAAGAATCTTTTCTTTAACAACACTAAATCTTTTCAAATAGGTTTTTAGAGTTCCGGAGGTTAATAATTCGGTTATGAGTATATATTTTGACTCTCGATCATCCCTTTCAAGTTCAAAAAAGTCAAAATATTTAACTATATTAGGATGATCCAGCTTTTTAAGCATATTTGCTTCTTCTCTGAATCTTTGGCGGTCATCACTACTGATGTTTCTTTCCTAATATTAATAAAACTAATAATATAAACATTTAAATATAATAATAAATGTGCTTAATATGAATATCACTTAAATTCAACAATAAAGTCAAGGCAAACTATAGATTTCCCTCGTAAATTTTTATGCTATTTATGTCTACTAATTAGCAGTAAAAATAAATTAGATGAAATCTATTCATTATATAAACTAGATTTATAGAACAAAATAAGCTTTCTTAGGCGTAAAGATGAAAAAAATTGACGAAAAACTCTAGGATAAAAGGAGAGTATGAAATGTTTTTTCTGAATGATTTGCCATGCCATGTAATGTTTGATTGACAATAACAAAACTAGATAATGATAAAAGTTAAAATTAGTTAATAATGCTAATTATTGACTGAGGAAAAGGTGCTAAATCTAGAATAACACAAATACATTTTTCAGGGTTATACTTAATGCTTATGTTGTAGTGTTAAAATTCATAGCACACTCTAACTAATCGCATTTTAAAATAGGGCAAGGAAGCCTTTGAGAAGTGTTTCAATGCGAATATTTTCTAAGGATGTAATTTGAAAAAAGCTTAAAAGATAACTGTCACAAACAAATCAGGATTTAAGAGGCAATAAAGGTAAACATATAAATATAAAGCTATTTTTCGTAAACTTAGTGAATTCCGATTTTAGAATGAAATACTCTTGGGAGTCAAATGCGCAATATTTTAAAAGGATTGATGAATCATAACAGCAAACAGGATGTAAAAAATTTTTTGTGTTATTGATAGATAGACGTCATTAATGAGGATAAAGTTTTTAATCATTTTTATGAATGACACATGGAATATTTGAAGTTAGACTAATAATTTTCTTAATTACAAACTTTAGATGGAATATTTAAGAAAATATTAAAAAATATATTGACTTTTTTTGCATATTAACAGGAAAAATTACGAATATTAAGATAAAGCATTCTCTGTATTATATTTTTTCGATAAATAGTAAAAGCAGAGAAAGGCTAAATGGTTAATATGCGTTGAGTACACGATTTTAAATATTTTTTATAAGAACCCAACTAAATAGAATTAATTTCGTCAAATTCTAAAATTAAGAATGGAGACTGGAGAGGGTTTTTAAAACCCAAGAGGATATTATGTCTAATACCAACCCCATTTATTGATAAAAGTGACGCAACAAAATCTAAAGGGCGTGGAATAAACAAAAGATGGTATTTTTATTAGGATATTAGTAGACACAAACGGTTAAATACAAATCAATGATAATCCGGTTTAGATCTGGCTTCAATAAACAAAAAATGTGTCATTATTTATAGAATATACCTCATAATTGAGGAATTATACTTTTCAGAGATAATTTTGATAATAGTGAATTTATGATGTTAAAAATGTATTAAATTATTAAAAGAATGGGACTGAAATTTGAACAATAACTTATATTTACGGCAAAATACTTTCGATATCATATAATTTAATTGTATATCATTTAAATGTTATTCAGCGAACGTAATTCTGAAATAGAAAAGACTGAAGATCAATAAGATACTAAATTTTCCCCATAAGATCACTAAAACTTACGATGCATCTATAAATGGGAGAACTAAAAAAAATTTCAAATTCGTGGAGATAATAATTCGTCGCTTCAACGCCTCTAGAATGCTTATTTAATATCAATATGTTTAAAATTAGAACTAACCGGAAATTAATTTTTGGCTGAAACAAAAACATAAAACGCGTCTTGCAATAAATTATATGACGTGACCCTCGTTATCAAATTTACAAGACTATTTTGCGACATTTAAAATTAATCAAGATTAAAGTCTTATGAACTAAAGATAAAATCGGATAAACATGGCCTATTTAATGCTCAAACAACCATTTCGCAGTTTACATAACTTAAAAATAGTTGGATGTCGAAAAGATATAATTTACCTTTAGTTCACACCAAGCGACGTTTATCCCAGATTCAGTGTCGAATCCTTGGTAGACGGTCTTAAAGGAACCATCACCAATCATTTTATCGAATTTTAAGAATCGTCCATCAGGACTTGATGCAATTCCATGCTCTTCAGCAGGAATACTTTTGATAGAAGATTGGGAACTTCGTCGTAGGGACACTAAGAGTTAAGATAAATTATAACATGTGTCTTGTTCGCCAGGGTCAGGTTCAGTCATTTATTAATGTATTTTGATGAAAAAAATTCAAAAATTCCAATAAAAATCAATGTACAGAAAGTCTAGTCGATTTATTTGATGGCATGCAAAATTTGTCACAAAATCTCGTTAATTCTCATTGGAAACGATAAAAGATGCTGCGGCGTTGCGCCGGCATGACATTTTTTGTCTCATAAGAAGTTTGCGTTTAATTTAAATCAATTTACGGTTTTAAAATGTTAAGAAAGATTATTTAAGGGCATAAGGCAAAGTATTTTATAGAATCGCGCAAGCGCAAAGACCAATAAATCAATTTCTTTTATTGCTTTTGTCTTTTATGTCTATACTTTGCGGTCTAATTCAATAGCAACTATTCATAACAAAAACGCTCTCATTTTTTTTATTTTGTTGTTGGCATCTCATTCATCGAATTTTGTTTGCACGCATTTTATCACATTTCAAGATTAAATGACTGCACCATTGATAGTTTTTAGATCCTAGGTATAATTTTTGATCTGTATTCATTATTTTCTGTAACTAATAGTTTATCGACAATCTTTTTTATCCTATTTTTTACTCTACGAGAAATATGAGTGTGAGTTTTACAACCTATGTTTGTGGCTGAATTTGTTTAAAAACATGAAATCTTTCGAATATGAAAATTTATGTTCTTAACATATTAACGATCAAAATTTATATCTGTCTTTTGTGCATAATAGTATAGTGTTTGTTTGCTTCTAATGTGTAATATTCAATTATCCACATTCAATAGCGTTTGTATGTGCAAATTTAAAATTGCTTGCTTGAAATTTGTTAGATTTTCCCATGACAATCCATAACGCCATTTTTACCACATTCAAGGCGTAAAATATGTGTTGATGAATTTTTATGAAATGATTTAATCGCATTAAGTTATTGTCACAATAATCCTTTCCAAATTTGTCTAATTAGTTATCAATATAAAATTGAACTGATTTGCGTTGAACATGGGTTTCTAACATTATAATTGCTAAAAAACCATCTTGTCGTTACCAAAATTTTAACCCTATTCAATTCCCACGTCTTTAAATCGCTATTAAAATATTTTAAGGGAGCGTTGAATTATTGATTTAATCGCATTAAAAATCGAGAAGTTTTTACGGCCTTTGATTTTTAGGACTAAATTACATTTAAGCCGTGTCTGCTTTCATTGTCTGCATTATGATATTCATAGCTTAGTTAAATTGATCTAAACAATAATTGAATACAATAAATACATGAAAAACAATATGAATTGAATGTGTTCCCACTTATATTTTCTTTATAGTAGGATTGCAGAAATTGCCAAAATTCCTACATCCCTTCGTTAATTGTTAACATAAGTATTCTACCCCTTCTGCCTCCTCCATCATTAGGTCAAAATATATTTGAAGACTTTCTCAACGGGTTTTTTGTTCAATATTACTGGGAGTGAAGGATCATATTCGTTTAAAGTTGCATTCTATTTGACTGTGTCAATTTTATTGATTTTTTACATCAAATTGAAATAGATTCTTACAGATAAGAACAGTCACTGTCACCTTCGTCATGCTCAAAACGAAATCTGTAATTTAAACCCACTCTTTAAGGCTGATAATCGTTAACACTGTTAGCCTATGATCTTAAGCCTTCTTTTGTTACTGTTATTAACCGATAATTGCCAAGGTTGCATAATCCATGCTTCATCATATTAGTATTAACGCATTAAATTTTTAATCAGAGCCTCACTTCAGAATCAGGGTATTTATGCAAATCACAATTTGCTTATGAGAGAATTCTTTGAGTGATGCCAGTCGAATTCTATTTCACTGGGGTATTTTTACTTCTTAGAATTTTGTGGATATCTTTAATTTATAAGTCTTATTCTGACTTGACATCTCACATGATAAGTATTGTCTTCAGCTTTATGTGTATTGTAGCTAAGTTAAACTAGGCAATATGTAAGTTTAATCCTTTGGGGGTGTATAAAGCAGCCATACTAGTTAAGTAACGAACGTCCAACACGCTTCGATCCAATTTTACCAAATTAGAGATAGAACCAGATTGGCGAGTTGAATCACTCTTTTTTGATAAACCTTTTAAAATTTTTAAAAGTCTTGATTTGAATTTGTAAAATGAATGGCCAATTCGAATTTACCACACGCATCCCTTGAATGCTTTGATGATCGCGGAATGCAGATGTCAAAAACTTGTAAGAGTAATTTAAAATTCTTATTAATATTTGAATTTATTTCTGGCAAAAAGACCATATAATCGAGGATCAATAAAATTTTAGGGTACAGAGCACATATTTCTTGTTGTTGGTGTAATGTGACCAAAAGCATGCAAAAAGCAAATTTATCTAAACAATTGAATTCCGTCTTATAATTGCCTGTCATGTAAAATTGTGAAATTCATGGCGTCTTTTTCTCTGATTTTTTTGTTCATCGATCAAATTTTTTTTGTCTTCAATTCTAACAAAAGGATATTCAGGAACAAGATTTAGCAGTGTTTCTTAACCTCTTTTATGCCGACAGGCTCCACCGGGAATTCTATAAAAAGTCTAAGTCACCGATACAGGTATAACTCAATATTTTTATAATTTACAGTGTTGAAATAAAATTTCGGCACGTTGGGAAACAATGGGATTAAGCGTGTATTATTTTATTAAATTTGAGCTAAATCAGTAAATTGGGCCATAATCTGATGCTCAAATACACTGGCTTTAAGTAAGTTGTATTTTGAAGAGAAATGTGCATTTTTAGATGACTTAATTACTAGTTTTTAACCAAATAAGTAAAAAAAATAGGAATAGAAGTTTATTGTTCGCAAAAAAATACTCTTAAACATAGTCTTGCTGAACCATACTATTTATTGACATTAAAGCAACTACTCTGTGAAGTTTTCCGACAAAAAGAATCCTAAAAAATGGCGAAAGGAGTTATGATCAGCTGTTTTTTTATCAACTTCTGGAGACGACAACCGAATTCGTTAGGTATCTTGTCAAATTTTAAAAATTATAAGATTATAAATATTCCACCGAGTGTAGCAATAACAAAATAGATTTAAAAAAATTGATCATTAACGGTGGTTGGAAAAATATCCTAATTTATATTTACACTGTTGACAATAAGTATCATTTTTTCGTAAATGGATTAATCACCACCCTTAAATATCAGCGAAAAAGAACCCTCAGTATGACACCTCTCCAGCTATTGTTGTGGATTTAAATGATTGACAATGAATTAAGTAGAAAATTACACCTAAAATCCTAATCAATAAAATAAATAATTTCTATCCCATATGATCATTTAGGATTGTTTTTAGAGTAAAAATGTCAGTGATTTTAAAGATTTTTTCAACAATTATTTTGTGGCTTGGTGGGATGCAAAGGGATGGCTCAAGAGAATAAACATTGATTAGTTATTTCTTTGAATCTATTTCGAAAATTTTCGTCTAGTATATTGAAGCTTGGCCCGATACAGTATTTTCAAGAATCAAAGCGCACTGGGCTGGTTTCTTCTTACTTCGATGGTAGAATATGATGAAGTTTGGTTTATTTGCACTGTCTGAATGTCAGCCGCCTAAATTATCCGTCGAAATTTATAATTGATGTGCCCTATAAAATGAACACTTGGGTTCTGAACTAATTCGCTGAATATTTTATGTTAGACTAATAATTAAATTTATAATCTAAAAAAGCCCTAATTCTCACCTTATCAGGCACATATAGACGGGTATCAGGGCGGTATATTGCGCCCAGTTGCAACGCAACAATATCTATAATTTGTGATGAAAAATCATTAAAAAATAAGACAAAAAAATAGGGGCTGACAAAAAGTCACGATATATACATATTTGACATAATTTTTAAAATAATTTTAATTTTTAACGGCTTACACCTCCAGACGACCTGCAGATTTTTAAACTGCATTCTAAATTATAAGAATTCGTCAGGTGATTTCTCATCCCACAAAATAAAAAAAATCACCAATAATAAGCAAAGGCATTTATGTATTAATTGAATTTAGTCCGATTAAATGAGCTCAATAATGATTTATCACAAAATATTTTGATATATTTGTTTAAATTCTCCATCTTATTTAAATAAAGAAATAAATTTGTAGAAAACGTTTAAAATGGTTAGATCATGACAGACTATTTGGCTATGATGCAATAAAGGCAAAAAATTAAAAATAGGCCAGAAAAATATAAAGTATGTGCTGAAAATTCGAAAAAATATTATAATATTAATGTATATTAGGTAATTATCAAAGACTTGTGAAAGTTTATTGACCGATCTCCCGCCAAGTTAAGCGGCGTTTAAAATGGTTATTCTGAGCAGATATGAATGTGACGAAAATTCTAAAACAATGTTATTTTACAATGAACGAGAAAATTCATTCGAAAATTGGCCATTTTCCTCCAACAATGACAGTTTATCTTCAAAACGAGTAATTTTAAGTCAATTATGTTAGTTGGCTGAATTTGGATTCTTTCATAATCCAACTGAAGAAAGTCCTGATTGTATTATATGCTGCGTTTGTCTAGTATCTTTATCACGTTGGCAAGAATATGATGACCCATTGTACGACTATGACATGAATTTAGAATCGAACATTGTAAGATATCTCCCGAATGCCCGCTATCCACTCTTCGAAAGTCGTATCTGCAATGGACGGTAAAAGATGTTATAGATTTTGGATATTATCAGAATGTGTCTAAATTCGTAAATAAGTAACTTTTAACAATCAAGAAACAAATGTTTCAAGAAAATAAAAAGCATAAATTAGAAATTCAAGAAAAAATCAGAATGCGCATCCAAGAAAGACTCGAAAATGTCACAAAATAGTTTCGACAATCACGTAACTCTAACTCACGCAAGCATAATTGTTTAAGATTTTTTAGTTTTTTCCTGTAAATTTGTGTTCATATATATCCCTTGTTTATTTTTCACAGTTTTTGTCAAAAATTTTTATTTTGCGTCCAAAGCCTTTAGAAATTTGATATTATTTGTAATTAATGCCAAAAGGCCCATCGGCTATAGGAGTTAAGTAGCTCTAAGCTCATAAGTGATAAATTACGGGTAGAAGTTTATCTAGTTATTCTGATGTCATTACAAGTATTTTCATTTTTAATCTCATAAGTTCAAGCTGTGAAAATTTCCCACCAAAAGGATTTCAAATAATATAGACTTTCTGACCCAGTTTCCACTGAAATGCATTTTACTGACTGTGATTAACATCTAAAATCTCATAAATTTTCATTTTCTGGTTTATCTCTAAGCGTCAAATTTTTTAAATTGACCATTAGCTTCGACAAAATATCATTGCCTTTATTTTGTTCAGACTTATAATCTGTCACTCAAATGGCAAATTTTTATTATTTTTTTAGCCATTTCACACAAGAGACAATTTTTTAAAAACCAATCGAGGAAATCTATCGCGACACCTTAGTTCGAAATGAATTTTACTTTAATTTTTGTCATATTTCACTTAAATAAAAATTTTAATGGTTGAATATGGTTTATGTTTATTGAAAGTCCTAATGTCACCTGAAAGTGGCAGCTTTGCTTAGAGACCGGTATCAGGCTATTGTTTTCTTATATTTCTGGACATGGCTTGTGCGTCATAAAACAATTAAGATAGTAATGTGCTTATTATTCATGAATCCTTACCTGATGATTTGAAATTTATTCTCAACAATCTTGGGATACATGAACCGCAAGTAATCTTAGTTTATGATTTTGTAATATTTTGCGTTTTTTCTTCTAAAATAGTAAAATCGCGTCAAAATTTTATACCATTCTTTTAAGTTACATTGATTTCGCAAGGTCTATGACTTATGCTACCAAAATCATCAAAAAATATTGAATGACAGTTACTGTCTTGACTCCAAAACATCATCTTTGACTTTCGTTTTGGCCCATAATATATTATTTTGCTTCCCCAACTTGATAGGAAGTATTTGGGCCATTTTAGACCAGGAAATCAAAATCTAATCGTCTTCAAGATGATGAGTGTAATTTAAACGTCGAAGAACATTGAATACACAAGTGGTTACCCGTCAATGACAAAATCTATGTTTATAATATTAGATGTGTTATTTGCTTTTTATTTGAGTATGTAGTTATTTTCGAGGAAATAAAATTTTTTTGTTTATTAGCAAATAAAGCAGCAAATTCACATATGGTAGCCTTACTAACAGGACCAAGATGTGTAAATTTATGCCCTTATGTAAATGCGGTTTATTGTGAAAACAGATTTCTATTCAAGATGACAATTTGTACAAATCAAATATCTGTAAGTTCGTATGTTGTTACTCATCGAACAATAATAAAATATTTTCAAGTATTTTACAGTAGAAATTTCTAAATTTGTAGTTTTTTCAGTCAAAAAAATCCATTAAAAAGATAAACGCAATAATTTTTGACAACTAAACCGAAAAGATAATATTTCAGCTTTTTTAAAAGCATTCTCTAGGATCGAATTGCAAGTGACGTCAAAGATTGTAAATTTATAATAAAGTATTTTTTGTGATGCCATTACAAAACATATCCGACAGTGGCGGCTAAAAAGTGCAAAAGGGATAACGATAATTCGACTGGATTATTTATCCGACGAACATGAGCGTTCTTCAAATAATTGCGATAGTTGTACAAAAAAGAAGTTGGTGTTTGCAGTGAAGGCCACTTTAGGTTAACTCCCATCCGGGTATTTCATTTAGTAAAACAAACATAAGGCATAAGCGATTTAAGGCCTTTGTAACACAGATCAATAAGATTGGCCGTTCTTTAAACTGCCATCAACTATTTCTGATTTTAAAAAGACTGCACCATTTTTAAAAAAATATTTATATTTTATTTTTGTGCATATTATTGTTTGAGCTAAATATTAGGATATCGACCTCTTTTTAAAAGATTATAACTATGTAACATTATAAAACAAGAACTAAAGATAGAGTGACCATCTTTGCGTAATTTTTCTGTGACAGTCCCGAATTTTAGCAAATAAATAAATTCTTAGAAAAATTTACCCATCAAATTAATATAAAATAATTTTAATGCACATTTTAAAAATTTGGCACAAATTGAACTTAAACTTCAACTCCCTTCACCAAAAATTAGTTTTTTGCAATTTTTTACAAATTCATAACTTTTTTTCGACTTGAAAATTAGAGAATAATAAAATAAGATATCATTAGTTTCTAATCCTGCTCCTAATTTGAAAGTTCCGTATGTTCGTGGACTTAAAATAGCATTATTCTACCGAGAAGTAAAATAACACGTCTCTATTAAAAAAATTATTCCGTCTAAAAATATTTGTAATATAATTATTTTCACATTTTTGAAACAGAAAAATTTAAAATTGCCGAATTTCTTTCGTTATTCACCGAATTTTTACGAAAAATAGATGTTCGACTTATATACCGAAGATGACAGACTCTAAAATAAGGGACATAGCTGGCCGTTTAATTGTTAAAGCTAGAGTTGGATGCGACATTTAGTTTTGATATGCAGTAAACTACGTGTCCTCTCGCATTAATCAATTTTGACATTCGAATATATGCGCAGTTATAAGTTTAGAAAGAGTTGATTAGGATATTTAAGAGTTATTTTCTTAATTACGACGTGAAATGCCAAAAATAGATACTGGATTGCTATTTTTAGTTTTTATAAAAAGTAGATTTCAGAAAAGTTTTGAAAAATAACAAACACGATATCATTACTGTCGGTAAACACTTTCTACTGGTTTTTTTGCCCAATTTGAAATTTTAATGATATAATTGTTCCAAATTTAGTCGATTAAAGCTAAAAAAATGATATTATAGGTCGATTAAAATTTTTAGAACTTAATCATTGGATATGTAAAATTTTTTTCGATTTTGTAAGAAAATAAGTAAATTAAACATTGATATTATCCACTTGTTGCGAAGATGAGAAAATTCTCATGGAAAGTAGATGTGATATTTTTGTTCCAATAATTATCGATCAGACGTAATTATAAAGTTATTCTGCTGTAGATATCAGCAAAAATACATAAAAAATGTTTATCCTAGTTTTTGCATTACATTCTTTGCTTATTCCATGTTTCAGTTTTTTTGAAAGTGATGAAGAATCAAAAAAGGTAACAAGACATTTGCAAATAATATAGTATTAGTGTTTTGATATCCTACAATTTTTTTATAGTTCATTAAAACGGCAAATTTAATACAAGTTTCTAACGAAATTTCTTATAAGCAAGGATGGATATTTTTCGCATCAATTTTAGATTGTTCTGGACTTTTAGTTACCTTAGTTATTCTTTATAATTTTTAAAATTTTTTTTCATTACTTGGAGTCAATCTTGAATTTATGATTTTTTCATTTGAAACAGTATTTACTATTATATCGAAATATATGTTTAGTCATTCTTGTTTATATCGAGTTTAATGATAAAGATCAAGATTAAAATTGATTTCCTTATTTAAAATTTTGTTTCAAATATTATTTTGCTGATAATTTTATTTTTGTTTGTAATTTTATATAATACACATAAGAAGACTATTAGAGTTTCACCATTACTTCCGATATCCTTCGAACATTAGATAGTACATTAAATATACAGTGATACCTTGCATAACGTACTCAATTCGTTTTAAGAGTAAGTTCTTCCTGCGAAACGATCGTTAAGCAAAGCATGCTTTGTACTAGGATACCATTAAAAAAAAAATTTTATATTGACACAATAAATTAAAACCTTGGTTTGGAATAATTTTGTTTCTTTATAATGTTTGATCGCAAGAACACATGGTAATTAATGACAAACAAAGGCGCTGAAGCGAAATTGTTGAATCTGATTTAGTTCGTTGTGCGAGTTATCTATTAGCAAAAAATTAAGTTATGCGCATCGCACGTTATCCAAGGACTACGTTATGCGAGGTATTACGGCATAAGAATGATGGTTGCACAAGATTGGTGATCATATTTATAAACGAAAAACGCAGTCGATGCAAAAATGTGAAATTTTATGAAACATAGCAGAATATATTCCGATTTAATGTAAAGACGTTTACAGTAATTGCTTAGGAGCAGTAAAACCTCGTTAATCATGAAATTTAATTCTCGAATAAAATAGAAATATTTTACAAATCAGTTTCGGTAAACGAGTTTTTGCTAATTCTGATAATCATTTTTATCAAAATTAAGCCTGATTCGTCGGGCAGTCCTATATTTATTTAAAATTGCCAAATAATATTTTTTTTGATTTTGTTACGATTTTCCAGAAAAATTAAAAATAGTTGTTTAAGTAAAATTTAATAAAGTTTCGAGGCCTATTTTATTGACATGTTTGGACTGTTGCTAACTTTTTGTTCAAAATGACACAATTTTAGTCAAAATAGTTGTTTATATGATATGCTTAGTTTCTAAACTATAAAAATATAATTTAAAAAAAATATGTGGCTGTTGCGTTTTTTAATTTAGTCACACAAATTTACGATATTTGTCTTGCGATCTACGATAAAAGACGAATAAATTCTCTTTTTAGTTAAAAATATTTCCATCATAATAAACTTGAAATTTTTAATAAATTTAGCTTCTGAAACCACATATCGAGGCTGTGAGGGATGAATATCCTGGAATCTTGAAATGGACTTCCGAATATGATGAATACAATCCAAACGTTTGACTTATTTTTTCAGCAAAGGCATCAATTAAAATGAAATCGATTGCGCACATGTATGATTATGCTGTATTTAATATCAAATGTTTTAGTCAAGTCGAAAATATCCTCTATCATACGTTGACACGACAACCCTTTGCAGAAAAATATCTCCAGATGCTTTACTGAAAAAATTAAATTTTGTCAGGGTACAAGAAATAAATAAATTCAAGGAATGTACAAATACACTTCAAAGGCATTTTAAAGTATATCCCTCATTTAAAGTATGTTTCGTCGTTTTGACATATTTTAATATCTAATTGTTTAGAAATTGTTTGAAGCCTATCCTGGACTAGAAACTGCTATCCGAATGTCAATTTTAAAAAAGGCTGTGCCAATAGATGAAGAGTGATTTCTTCCCGCATTAACTCTTGCTAATTTAAATGCCAATTATAATTAATATGATCGATGATTTAAAATTTTAATGACGCCAGTAATAAAACGGTTGTAATTATGATATGTCGGTGTTCTTTACACGATAATGATAATCTGATAATAGGTTAGAAGTATCAGTTATCATAATTAGCACGCACATATTAGTGATTGAGGTTGTTTATTTTAGTCACTTCTCCTTTTAATAGTGCTGCCTATTAAGCTCAAGGTCATGAGTGGGGTCGATGCAAACTAACTAAGGAACCAAAAATTTGTTTAGCTGTTGTATATAAGCCGAATGCGGTTAAAATTTAAATGTAGCGTGAAAATAACGAGCATAATTAGGCGTAATGTGACAAGCTTCCATTTAAAATCTTTATTTATGATCAATGAAATGACTGGAAACAAGTCAACTATGTTGCTAACGATTTCTTCTAATTAACGATGTCAATTTAGTTGAATATGTGGGTATCAAAAGTTGATATTTAAAAATATTCGAAATATAACGACTGTATTATGTGTACTATCTTCAGAGGGTTACTGCTGAATATTTAAAAAATGTTTCAATCTTGATTTAAAGGGTGTTTCCACAAAAGGGACATCCTCTAAGTTTGTGTTGAAAATTATGAATAAATTATTCTTAAAACTCGTTTTAACGATTTTTTATAGGTGGGTATTTGTAATTCCAAATAAAATTATTAATTTAATGCAGCAAAATATTTGGGGTAAATTCGAGGGTTATTTTATTCATGGGTTTTTAGTCGTTGTGTTATGCGGCATATCATCATGCAGAAAATTAAAAAAAATTCAATTTCATTATAAATTCGACTGATCAAAAATTTTCCTGTCAAATTTTATCAAAGCCACATGCGGCGTTTTATAATCGGAGTATTCCTTTAATTCTAATGGTGAATAGTTTAACGAATAATACAGGCTACAAACATTTTATTATTTTTAAATATTTTTCATATGCTTAAGTGAAACCAAATATTGAAAATTTATTCTTTTTTATGTATGAACTTTGTCTAAATACTAATACTTCATAAAATTTTCAAAATCAACATTAGAGGTGTCACTTTTGTCAGGACACTCTAAATATTTATCCGATGTTACATTTCTTGCTGATTTTTTGATATTTAATTGTTTTATAGTATGATAAGAATCTACTTTCATAATAATTTTTTTTGGCAAGACGATTCTTACTCGGCCTGTTGTCGAGGAGATGTAGCCAATTTAAATTTATACCACGTTCGAAATAATTTATCAAATAGGTATTACACGAAGCATGGTGTCAGTTTAAAATTTTGAAAAGAATAAATATCAAAAATGAGGATCGCTTATGGCCACCCGATTGTCAGGCGCCTAAAGTATAAAACTCATCCTGCCCAAGCTTGAAGTAAGAGCAACCTTGTTCGATTGGCTTTGCCTCTAACGCAGAATTTTTGTGTTAAGATAATATGTTCATTTTTTTTGTAAATTTTTGATGAAGATCGACAATATATGGAAAATTTAATTTTGCCTGTTTGAATATCGCTTTGCCTCCTACTAAAATGTTTTAAAAATAAAAAAATATAATTTACTATATATTTGAAAATTGGAAAATTAAAAAAATACGATGTAAGGGAAGCAAAAATATTTGGAATCGTTTAATGTATATTTTATTAGATGAAACACCTTTTTCTGTTGGTTAGTCCCGAGTATTTTATAAAAAAATAAAATTAAGGGAAAAAATTAAAAGTCAATTAAAATACCAAAAAGATTAAATACTGTCGAGAATCGCTAAATTTTATTAATATAAAGAAACCTTACTATATCTTTATTCTAACGAACGATAATTTTTTCTAAATACCTAATCACTCAAAAGAATATAAACTTGGTATCTTTGCAATGAGGGTGGGGTTTAAATGGCTTGGAGTCGAGCATGGAATCTATGCGAAACCCTCTCAGGTTTTTAAAAAGATAAATTCACCAACTAACTTATTTTTTTTTTGATTTTACTTTTCTGACGCTCTTTTACACTCTTCGTGGATTTTTAAACAAAAAACTTTGCACCATAGTTTTGCTTAAACCAGTTTTTTTAATAACTTAACACGAACTTATGCGCCAAAACTGGCACTATTGAACGAAAAAGATGTAATTTGCCTGGTAACTATTCGACTACGACTTACAACATATCAGTTAATTAGGATTTAAGGGCAATTTTCTCAATTTTCGAGAATCCCACGAGCCTTTTACAAGTATCTCTGTGATTTTTGATCCAAAATTTTTAAATAATTAAAAGGCAGGATATAATTGTATTGGTAAGATGTAACAAAATAAAGCTTATTATTCAATAATAAAAAGCATGTTTATCACAATTTTTATAGATAAATTTTGTTTAAATAAATTGCATTTTTCTAATTTTAACATCATGTATTTACTACATTTATGCTATATACTGTAATCTAGGCTAAAATAATCATCAATCTAAATGCCGCCCGCCAATCACGTAAGGGATCGTTGAGTATGCGTGTAGGCATGCATTCCAATAATGCCTGACGCAACAATATTTATTGAAAATTTTTAAAGTAAGAGGGAGTACAGATTAAAATATAACTAAAGTACGCTTCGTAAGTAGAAAATTGTTAAAATAATATGTCAACAAAAAA
>JBBNEX010000485.1:0-26407 GCA_038021265.1 Cyprinella venusta | reverse complement strand
TAGAGGGCCACGAGACTTCGACCAGCGCGCAAAAATGGAGGCTCTAGACCCTTCCAGAGCCGAGATATCGGATGTCAAAGTTTTGACCTGAAAAAAAAACATAAGGGGTAACACTGTCGTTTTTGGCCGAAATTTTGACCCCCTCCGATCGTCTCGAAACTCTGGATTCTGACAGAGGGCCACGAGACTTCGACCAGCGCGCAAAAATGGAGGCTCTAGACCCTTCCAGAGCCGAGATATCGGATGTCAAAGTTTTGACCTGAAAAAAAAACATAAGGGGTAACACTGTCGTTTTTGGCCGAAATTTTGACCCCCTCCGATCGTCTCGAAACTCTGGATTCTGACAGAGGGCCACGAGACTTCGACCAGCGCGCAAAAATGGAGGCTCTAGACCCTTCCAGAGCCGAGTTATCGGATGTCAAAGTTTTGACCAGAAAAAAAAACATAAGGGGTAACACTGTCGTTTTTGGCCGAAATTTTGACCCCCTCCGATCGTCTCGAAACTCTGGATTCTGACAGAGGGCCACGAGACTTCGACCAGCGCGCAAAAATGGAGGCTCTAGACCCTTCCAGAGCCGAGATATCGGATGTCAAAGTTTTGACCAGAAAAAAAAACATAAGGGGTAACACTGTCGTTTTTGGCCGAAATTTTGACCCCCTCCGATCTTCTCGAAACTCTGGATTCTGACAGAGGGCCACGAGACTTCGACCAGCGCGCAAAAATGGAGGCTCTAGACCCTTCCAGAGCCGAGATATCGGATGTCAAAGTTTTGACCAGAAAAAAAAACATAAGGGGTAACACTGTCGTTTTTGGCCGAAATTTTGACCCCCTCCGATCTTCTCGAAACTCTGGATTCTGACAGAGGGCCACGAGACTTCGACCAGCGCGCAAAAATGGAGGCTCTAGACCCTTCCAGAGCCGAGATATCGGATGTCAAAGTTTTGACCTGAAAAAAAAACATAAGGGGTAACACTGTCGTTTTTGGCCGAAATTTTGACCCCCTCCGATCGTCTCGAAACTCTGGATTCTGACAGAGGGCCACGAGACTTCGACCAGCGCGCAAAAATGGAGGCTCTAGACCCTTCCAGAGCCGAGTTATCGGATGTCAAAGTTTTGACCAGAAAAAAAAACATAAGGGGTAACACTGTCGTTTTTGGCCGAAATTTTGACCCCCTCCGATCGTCTCGAAACTCTGGATTCTGACAGAGGGCCACGAGACTTCGACCAGCGCGCAAAAATGGAGGCTCTAGACCCTTCCAGAGCCGAGATATCGGATGTCAAAGTTTTGACCAGAAAAAAAAACATAAGGGGTAACACTGTCGTTTTTGGCCGAAATTTTGACCCCCTCCGATCTTCTCGAAACTCTGGATTCTGACAGAGGGCCACGAGACTTCGACCAGCGCGCAAAAATGGAGGCTCTAGACCCTTCCAGAGCCGAGATATCGGATGTCAAAGTTTTGACCAGAAAAAAAAACATAAGGGGTAACACTGTCGTTTTTGGCCGAAATTTTGACCCCCTCCGATCTTCTCGAAACTCTGGATTCTGACAGAGGGCCACGAGACTTCGACCAGCGCGCAAAAATGGAGGCTCTAGACCCTTCCAGAGCCGAGATATCGGATGTCAAAGTTTTGACCTGAAAAAAAAACATAAGGGGTAACACTGTCGTTTTTGGCCGAAATTTTGACCCCCTCCGATCGTCTCGAAACTCTGGATTCTGACAGAGGGCCACGAGACTTCGACCAGCGCGCAAAAATGGAGGCTCTAGACCCTTCCAGAGCCGAGATATCGGATGTCAAAGTTTTGACCTGAAAAAAAAACATAAGGGGTAACACTGTCGTTTTTGGCCGAAATTTTGACCCCCTCCGATCGTCTCGAAACTCTGGATTCTGACAGAGGGCCACGAGACTTCGACCAGCGCGCAAAAATGGAGGCTCTAGACCCTTCCAGAGCCGAGTTATCGGATGTCAAAGTTTTGACCAGAAAAAAAAACATAAGGGGTAACACTGTCGTTTTTGGCCGAAATTTTGACCCCCTCCGATCGTCTCGAAACTCTGGATTCTGACAGAGGGCCACGAGACTTCGACCAGCGCGCAAAAATGGAGGCTCTAGACCCTTCCAGAGCCGAGATATCGGATGTCAAAGTTTTGACCAGAAAAAAAAACATAAGGGGTAACACTGTCGTTTTTGGCCGAAATTTTGACCCCCTCCGATCTTCTCGAAACTCTGGATTCTGACAGAGGGCCACGAGACTTCGACCAGCGCGCAAAAATGGAGGCTCTAGACCCTTCCAGAGCCGAGATATCGGATGTCAAAGTTTTGACCAGAAAAAAAAACATAAGGGGTAACACTGTCGTTTTTGGCCGAAATTTTGACCCCCTCCGATCTTCTCGAAACTCTGGATTCTGACAGAGGGCCACGAGACTTCGACCAGCGCGCAAAAATTGAGGCTCTAGACCCTTCCAGAGCCGAGATATCGGATGTCAAAGTTTTGACCTGAAAAAAAAACATAAGGGGTAACACTGTCGTTTTTGGCCGAAATTTTGACCCCCTCCGATCTTCTCGAAACTCTGGATTCTGACAGAGGGCCACGAGACTTCGACCAGCGCGCAAAAATGGAGGCTCTAGACCCTTCCAGAGCCGAGATATCGGATGTCAAAGTTTTGACCTGAAAAAAAAACATAAGGGGTAACACTGTCGTTTTTGGCCGAAATTTTGACCCCCTCCGATCGTCTCGAAACTCTGGATTCTGACAGAGGGCCACGAGACTTCGACCAGCGCGCAAAAATGGAGGCTCTAGACCCTTCCAGAGCCGAGATATCGGATGTCAAAGTTTTGACCTGAAAAAAAAACATAAGGGGTAACACTGTCGTTTTTGGCCGAAATTTTGACCCCCTCCGATCGTCTCGAAACTCTGGATTCTGACAGAGGGCCACGAGACTTCGACCAGCGCGCAAAAATGGAGGCTCTAGACCCTTCCAGAGCCGAGATATCGGATGTCAAAGTTTTGACCTGAAAAAAAAACATAAGGGGTAACACTGTCGTTTTTGGCCGAAATTTTGACCCCCTCCGATCTTCTCGAAACTCTGGATTCTGACAGAGGGCCACGAGACTTCGACCAGCGCGCAAAAATTGAGGCTCTAGACCCTTCCAGAGCCGAGATATCGGATGTCAAAGTTTTGACCTGAAAAAAAAACATAAGGGGTAACACTGTCGTTTTTGGCCGAAATTTTGACCCCCTCCGATCTTCTCGAAACTCTGGATTCTGACAGAGGGCCACGAGACTTCGACCAGCGCGCAAAAATGGAGGCTCTAGACCCTTCCAGAGCCGAGATATCGGATGTCAAAGTTTTGACCTGAAAAAAAACATAAGGGGTAACACTGTCGTTTTTGGCCGAAATTTTGACCCCCTCCGATCGACTCGAAACTCTGGATTCTGACAGAGGGCCACGAGACTTCGACCAGCGCGCAAAAATGGAGGCTCTAGACCCTTCCAGAGCCGAGATATCGGATGTCAAAGTTTTGACCTGAAAAAAAAACATAAGGGGTAACACTGTCGTTTTTGGCCGAAATTTTGACCCCCTCCGATCGTCTTGAAACTCTGGATTCTGACAGAGGGCCACGAGACTTCGACCAGCGTGCAAAAATGGAGGCTCTAGACCCTTCCAGAGCCGAGATATCGGATGTCAAAGTTTTGACCTGAAAAAAAAACATAAGGGGTAACACTGTCGTTTTTGGCCGAAATTTTGACCCCCTCCGATCGTCTCGAAACTCTGGATTCTGACAGAGGGCCACGAGACTTCGACCAGCGCGCAAAAATGGAGGCTCTAGACCCTTCCAGAGCCGAGATATCGGATGTCAAAGTTTTGACCAGAAAAAAAAAACATAAGGGGTAACACTGTCGTTTTTGGCCGAAATTTTGACCCCCTCCGATCGTCTCGAAACTCTGCATTCTGACAGAGGGCCACGAGACTTCGACCAGCGCGCAAAAATGGAGGCTCTAGACCCTTCCAGAGCCGAGATATCGGATGTCAAAGTTTTGACCTGAAAAAAAAACATAAGGGGTAACACTGTCGTTTTTGGCCGAAATTTTGACCCCCTCCGATCGTCTCGAAACTCTGGATTCTGACAGAGGGCCACGAGACTTCGACCAGCGCGCAAAAATGGAGGCTCTAGACCCTTCCAGAGCCGAGATATCGGATGTCAAAGTTTTGACCTGAAAAAAAAACATAAGGGGTAACACTGTCGTTTTTGGCCGAAATTTTGACCCCCTCCGATCGTCTCGAAACTCTGGATTCTGACAGAGGGCCACGAGACTTCGACCAGCGCGCAAAAATGGAGGCTCTAGACCCTTCCAGAGCCGAGATATCGGATGTCAAAGTTTTGACCTGAAAAAAAAACATAAGGGGTAACACTGTCGTTTTTGGCCGAAATTTTGACCCCCTCCGATCGTCTCGAAACTCTGGATTCTGACAGAGGGCCACGAGACTTCGACCAGCGCGCAAAAATGGAGGCTCTAGACCCTTCCAGAGCCGAGATATCGGATGTCAAAGTTTTGACCTGAAAAAAAAACATAAGGGGTAACACTGTCGTTTTTGGCCGAAATTTTGACCCCCTCCGATCGTCTCGAAACTCTGGATTCTGACAGAGGGCCACGAGACTTCGACCAGTGCGCAAAAAATGGAGGCTCTAGACCCTTCCAGAGCCGAGATATCGGATGTCAAAGTTTTGACCAGAAAAAAAAACATAAGGGGTAACACTGTCGTTTTTGGCCGAAATTTTGACCCCCTCCGATCGTCTCGAAACTCTGGATTCTGACAGAGGGCCACGAGACTTCGACCAGCGCGCAAAAATGGAGGCTCTAGACCCTTCCAGAGCCGAGATATCGGATGTCAAAGTTTTGACCTGAAAAAAAAACATAAGGGGTAACACTGTCGTTTTTGGCCGAAATTTTGACCCCCTCCGATCGTCTCGAAACTCTGGATTCTGACAGAGGGCCACGAGACTTCGACCAGCGCGCAAAAATGGAGGCTCTAGACCCTTCCAGAGCCGAGATATCGGATGTCAAAGTTTTGACCTGAAAAAAAAACATAAGGGGTAACACTGTCGTTTTTGGCCGAAATTTTGACCCCCTCCGATCTTCTCGAAACTCTGGATTCTGACAGAGGGCCACGAGACTTCGACCAGCGCGCAAAAATGGAGGCTCTAGACCCTTCCAGAGCCGAGATATCAGATGTCAAAGTTTTGACCTGAAAAAAAACCATAAGGGGTAACACTGTCGTTTTTGGCCGAAATTTTGACCCCCTCCGATCGTCTCGAAACTCTGGATTCTGACAGAGGGCCACAAGACTTCGACTAGCGCGCAAAAATGGAGGCTCTAGACCCTTCCAGAGCCGAGATATCGGATGTCAAAGTTTTGACCAGAAAAAAAAACATAAGGGGTAACACTGTCGTTTTTGGCCGAAATTTTGACCCCCTCCGATCTTCTCGAAACTCTGAATTCTGACAGAGGGCCACGAGACTTCGACCAGCGCGCAAAAATGGAGGCTCTAGACCCTTCCAGAGCCGAGATATCGGATGTCAAAGTTTTGACCAGAAAAAAAAAACATAAGGGGTAACACTGTCGTTTTTGGCCGAAATTTTGACCCCCTCCGATCTTCTCGAAACTCTGGATTCTGACAGAGGGCCACGAGACTTCGACCAGCGCGCAAAAATGGAGGCTCTAGACCCTTCCAGAGCCGAGACATCGGATGTCAAAGTTTTGACCTGAAAAAAAAACATAAGGGGTAACACTGTCGTTTTTGGCCGAAATTTTGACCCCCTCCGATCTTCTCGAAACTCTGGATTCTGACAGAGGGCCACGAGACTTCGACCAGCGCGCAAAAATGGAGGCTCTAGACCCTTCCAGAGCCGAGATATCGGATGTCAAAGTTTTGACCTGAAAAAAAAACATAAGGGGTAACACTGTCGTTTTTGGCCGAAATTTTGACCCCCTCCGATCTTCTCGAAACTCTGGATTCTGACAGAGGGCCACGAGACTTCGACCAGCGCGCAAAAATGGAGGCTCTAGACCCTTCCAGAGCCGAGATATCGGATGTCAAAGTTTTGACCAGAAAAAAAAACATAAGGGGTAACACTGTCGTTTTTGGCCGAAATTTTGACCCCCTCCGATCTTCTCGAAACTCTGGATTCTGACAGAGGGCCACGAGACTTCGACCAGCGCGCAAAAATGGAGGCTCTAGACCCTTCCAGAGCCGAGATATCGGATGTCAAAGTTTTGACCTGAAAAAAAAACATAAGGGGTAACACTGTCGTTTTTGGCCGAAATTTTGACCCCCTCCGATCGTCTCGAAACTCTGGATTCTGACAGAGGGCCATGAGACTTCGACCAGCGCGCAAAAATGGAGGCTCTAGACCCTTCCAGAGCCGAGATATCGGATGTCAAAGTTTTGAACAGAAAAAAAAACATAAGGGGTAACACTGTCGTTTTTGGCCGAAATTTTGACCCCCTCCGATCTTCTCGAAACTCTGGATTCTGACAGAGGGCCACGAGACTTCGACCAGCGCGCAAAAATGGAGGCTCTAGACCCTTCCAGAGCCGAGACATCGGATGTCAAAGTTTTGACCTGAAAAAAAAACATAAGGGGTAACACTGTCGTTTTTGGCCGAAATTTTGACCCCCTCCGATCTTCTCGAAACTCTGGATTCTGACAGAGGGCCACGAGACTTCGACCAGCGCGCAAAAATGGAGGCTCTAGACCCTTCCAGAGCCGAGATATCGGATGTCAAAGTTTTGACCTGAAAAAAAACATAAGGGGTAACACTGTCGTTTTTGGCCGAAATTTTGACCCCCTCCGATCGTCTCGAAACTCTGGATTCTGACAGAGGGCCATGAGACTTCGACCAGCGCGCAAAAATGGAGGCTCTAGACCCTTCCAGAGCCGAGATATCGGATGTCAAAGTTTTGACCAGAAAAAAAAACATAAGGGGTAACACTGTCGTTTTTGGCCGAAATTTTGACCCCCTCCGATCTTCTCGAAACTCTGGATTCTGACAGAGGGCCACAAGACTTCGACCAGCGCGCAAAAATTGAGGCTCTAGACCCTTCCAGAGCCGAGATATCGGATGTCAAAGTTTTGACCTGAAAAAAAAAACATAAGGGGTAACACTGTCGTTTTTGGCCGAAATTTTGACCCCCTCCGATCTTCTCGAAACTCTGGATTCTGACAGAGGGCCACGAGACTTCGACCAGCGCGCAAAAATGGAGGCTCTAGACCCTTCCAGAGCCGAGATATCGGATGTCAAAGTTTTGACCTGAAAAAAAAACATAAGGGGTAACACTGTCGTTTTTGGCCGAAATTTTGACCCCCTCCGATCTTCTCGAAACTCTGGATTCTGACAGAGGGCCACGAGACTTCGACCAGCGCGCAAAAATGGAGGCTCTAGACCCTTCCAGAGCCGAGATATCGGATGTCAAAGTTTTGACCAGAAAAAAAAACATAAGGGGTAACACTGTCGTTTTTGGCCGAAATTTTGACCCCCTCCGATCTTCTCGAAACTCTGGATTCTGACAGAGGGCCACGAGACTTCGACCAGCGCGCAAAAATGGAGGCTCTAGACCCTTCCAGAGCCGAGATATCGGATGTCAAAGTTTTGACCAGAAAAAAAAACATAAGGGGTAACACTGTCGTTTTTGGCCGAAATTTTGACCCCCTCCGATCTTCTCGAAACTCTGGATTCTGACAGAGGGCCACGAGACTTCGACCAGCGCGCAAAAATGGAGGCTCTAGACCCTTCCAGAGCCGAGATATCGGATGTCAAAGTTTTGACCTGAAAAAAAAACATAAGGGGTAACACTGTCGTTTTTGGCCGAAATTTTGACCCCCTCCGATCTTCTCGAAACTCTGCATTCTGACAGAGGGCCACGAGACTTCGACCAGCGCGCAAAAATGGAGGCTCTAGACCCTTCCAGAGCCGAGATATCGGATGTCAAAGTTTTGACCTGAAAAAAAAACATAAGGGGTAACACTGTCGTTTTTGGCCGAAATTTTGACCCCCTCCGATCTTCTCGAAACTCTGGATTCTGACAGAGGGCCACGAGACTTCGACCAGCGCGCAAAAATGGAGGCTCTAGACCCTTCCAGAGCCGAGATATCGGATGTCAAAGTTTTGACCTGAAAAAAAAAACATAAGGGGTAACACTGTCGTTTTTGGCCGAAATTTTGACCCCCTCCGATCTTCTCGAAACTCTGGATTCTGACAGAGGGCCACGAGACTTCGACCAGCGCGCAAAAATGGAGGCTCTAGACCCTTCCAGAGCCGAGATATCAGATGTCAAAGTTTTGACCTGAAAAAAAAACATAAGGGGTAACACTGTCGTTTTTGGCCGAAATTTTGACCCCCTCCGATCGTCTCGAAACTCTGGATTCTGACAGAGGGCCACGAGACTTCGACCAGCGCGCAAAAATGGAGGCTCTAGACCCTTCCAGAGCCGAGATATCGGATGTCAAAGTTTTGACCTGAAAAAAAAACATAAGGGGTAACACTGTCGTTTTTGGCCGAAATTTTGACCCCCTCCGATCTTCTCGAAACTCTGGATTCTGACAGAGGGCCACGAGACTTCGACCAGCGCGCAAAAATGGAGGCTCTAGACCCTTCCAGAGCCGAGATATCGGATGTCAAAGTTTTGACCTGAAAAAAAAACATAAGGGGTAACACTGTCGTTTTTGGCCGAAATTTTGACCCCCTTCGATCGTCTCGAAACTCTGGATTCTGACAGAGGGCCACGAGACTTCGACCAGCGCGCAAAAATGGAGGCTCTAGACCCTTCCAGAGCCGAGATATCGGATGTCAAAGTTTTGACCTGAAAAAAAAACATAAGGGGTAACACTGTCGTTTTTGGCCGAAATTTTGACCCCCTCCGATCTTCTCGAAACTCTGGATTCTGACAGAGGGCCACGAGACTTCGACCAGCGCGCAAAAATGGAGGCTCTAGACCCTTCCAGAGCCGAGATATCGGATGTCAAAGTTTTGACCTGAAAAAAAAACATAAGGGGTAACACTGTCGTTTTTGGCCGAAATTTTGACCCCCTTCGATCGTCTCGAAACTCTGGATTCTGACAGAGGGCCACGAGACTTCGACCAGCGCGCAAAAATGGAGGCTCTAGACCCTTCCAGAGCCGAGATATCGGATGTCAAAGTTTTGACCTGAAAAAAAAACAAAAAACTTTGACATCCGATATCTCGGCTCTGGAAGGGTCTAGAGCCTCCATTTTTGCGCGCTGGTCGAAGTCTCGTGGCCCTCTGTCAGAATCCAGAGTTTCGAGAAGATCGGAGGGGGTCAAAATTTCGGCCAAAAACGACAGTGTTACCCCTTATGTTTTTTTTTCAGGTCAAAACTTTGACATCCGATATCTCGGCTCTGGAAGGGTCTAGAGCCTCCATTTTTGCGCGCTGGTCGAAGTCTCGTGGCCCTCTGTCAGAATCCAGAGTTTCGAGAAGATCGGAGGGGGTCAAAATTTCGGCCAAAAACGACAGTGTTACCCCTTATGTTTTTTTTTTTCAGGTCAAAACTTTGACATCCGATATCTCGGCTCTGGAAGGGTCTAGAGCCTCCATTTTTGCGCGCTGGTCGAAGTCTCGTGGCCCTCTGTCAGAATCCAGAGTTTCGAGAAGATCGGAGGGGGTCAAAATTTCGGCCAAAAACGACAGTGTTACCCCTTATGTTTTTTTTTCAGGTCAAAACTTTGACATCCGATATCTCGGCTCTGGAAGGGTCTAGAGCCTCCATTTTTGCGCGCTGGTCGAAGTCTCGTGGCCCTCTGTCAGAATCCAGAGTTTCAAGATCGGAGGGGGTCAAATTTCGGCCAAAAACGACAGTGTTACCCCTTATGTTTTTTTTTTTCAGGTCAAAACTTTGACATCCGATATCTCGGCTCTGGAAGGGTCTAGAGCCTCCATTTTTGCGCGCTGGTTCGAAGTCTCGTGGCCCTCTGTCAGAATCCAGAGTTTCGAGAAGATCGGAGGGGGGTCAAAATTTCGGCCAAAAACGACAGTGTTACCCCTTATGTTTTTTTTTCAGGTCAAAACTTTGACATCCGATATCTCGGCTCTGGAAGGTCTAGAGCCTCCATTTTTGCGCGCTGGTCGAAGTCTCGTGGCCCTCTGTCAGAATCCAGAGTTTCGAGAAGATCGGAGGGGGTCAAAATTTCGGCCAAAACGACAGTGTTACCCCTTATGTTTTTTTTTCAGGTCAAAACTTTGACATCCGATATCTCGGCTCTGGAAGGGTCTAGAGCCTCAATTTTTGCGCGCTGGTCGAAGTCTCGTGGCCCTCTGTCAGAATCCAGAGTTTCGAGAAGATCGGAGGGGGTCAAAATTTCGGCCAAAAACGACAGTGTTACCCCTTATGTTTTTTTTCTGGTCAAAACTTTGACATCCGATATCTCGGCTCTGGAAGGGTCTAGAGCCTCCATTTTTGCGCGCTGGTCGAAGTCTCGTGGCCCTCTGTCAGAATCCAGAGTTTGGAGACGATCGGAGGGGGGTCAAAATTTCGGCCAAAAACGACAGTGTTACCCCTTATGTTTTTTTTTTCAGGTCAAACTTTGACATCCGATATCTCGGCTCTGGAAGGGGTCTAGAGCCTCCATTTTTGCGCGCTGGTCGAAGTCTCGTGGCCTCTGTCAGAATCCAGAGTTTCGAGAAGATCGGAGGGGTCAAAATTTCGGCCAAAAACGGAGGGTGGTTACCCCTTATGTTTTTTTTTCTGGTCAAAACTTTGACATCCGATATCTCGGCTCTGGAAGGGTCTAGAGCCTCCATTTTTGCGCGCTGGTCGAAGTCTCGTGGCCCCTCTGTCAGAATCCAGAGTTTCGAGAAGATCGGAGGGGTCAAAATTTCGGCCAAAAACGACAGTGTTACCCCTTATGTTTTTTTTTCAGGTCAAAACTTTGACATCCGATATCTCGGCTCTGGAAGGGTCTAGAGCCTCCATTTTTGCCGCGCTGGTCGAAGTCTCGTGGCCCTCTGTCAGAATCCAGAGTTTCGAGAAGATCGGAGGGGGTCAAAATTTCGGCCAAAAACGACAGTGTTACCCTTATGTTTTTTTTTCAGGTCAAAACTTGACATCCGATATCTCGGCTCTGAAGGGTCTAGAGCCTCCATTTTTGCGCGCTGGTCGAAGTCTCGTGGCCCTCTGTCAGAATCCAGAGTTTCGAGAAGATCGGAGGGGGTCAAAATTTCGGCCAAAAACGACAGTGTTACCCCTTAGTTTTTTTTTCAGGTCAAAACTTTGACATCCGAATATCTCGGCTCTGGAAGGGTCTAGAGCCTCCATTTTTGCGCGCTGGTCGAAGTCTCGTGGCCCTCTGGTCAGAATCCAGAGTTTCGAGAAGATCGGAGGGGGTCAAATTTCGGCCAAAAACGACAGTGTTACCCCTATGTTTTTTTTCTGGTCAAAACTTTGACATCCGATATCTCGGCTCTGGAAGGGTCTAGAGCCTCCATTTTTGCGCGCTGGTCGAAGTCTTGTGGCCCTCTGTCAGAATCCAGAGTTTCGAGACGATCGGAGGGGGTCAAAATTTCGGCCAAAAACGTCAGTGTTACCCCTTATGTTTTTTTTTTCAGGTCAAAAACTTTGACATCCGATATCTCGGCTCTGGAAGGGTCTAGAGCTCCATTTTTGGGCGCTGGTCGAAGTCTCGTGGCCCTCTGTCAGAATCCAGAGTTTCGAGAAGATCGTGAGGGGGTCAAAATTTCGGCCAAAAACGACAGTGTTACCCCTTATGTTTTTTTTTTTCAGGTCAAAACTTTGACATCCGATATCTCGGCTCTGGAAGGGTCTAGAGCCTCAATTTTTGCGCGCTGGTCGAAGTCCTCGTGGCCCTCTGTCAGAATCCAGAGTTTCGAGAAGATCGGAGGGGGTCAAAATTTCGGCCAAAAACGACAGTGTTACCCCTTATGTTTTTTTTTCAGGTCAAAACTTTGACATCCGATATCTCGGCTCTGGAAGGGTCTAGAGCCTCCATTTTTGCGCGCTGGTCGAAGTCTCGTGGCCCTCTGTCAGAATCCAGAGTTTCGAGACGATCGGAGGGGGTCAAAATTTCGGCCAAAACGACAGTGTTACCCCTTATGTTTTTTTTTCAGGTCAAAACTTTGACATCCGATATCTCGGCTCTGGAAGGGTCTAGAGCCCTCCATTTTTGCGCGCTGGTCGAAGTCTCGTGGCCCTCTGTCAGAATCCAGAGTTTCGAGAAGATCGGAGGGGGTCAAAATTTCGGCCAAAACGACAGTGTTACCCCTTATGTTTTTTTTTTCAGGTCAAAACTTTGACATCCGATATCTCGGCTCTGGAAGGGTCTAGAGCCTCAATTTTTGCGCGCTGGTCGAAGTCTCGTGGCCCTCTGTCAGAATCCAGAGTTTCTGAGAAGATCGGAGGGGGTCAAAATTTCGGCCAAAAACGACAGTGTTACCCCTTATGTTTTTTTTTTCAGGTCAAAACTTTGACATCCGATATCTCGGCTCTGGAAGGGTCTAGAGCCTCCATTTTTGCGCGCTGGTCGAAGTCTCGTGGCCCTCTGTCAGAATCCAGAGTTTCGAGACGATCGGAGGGGGTCAAAATTTCGGCCCAAAAACGACAGTGTTACCCCTTATGTTTTTTTTTTCAGGTCAAAACTTTGACATCCGATATCTCGGCTCTGGAAGGGTCTAGAGCCTCCATTTTTGCGCGCTGGTCGAAGTCTCGTGGCCCTCTGTCAGAATCCAGAGTTTCGAGAAGATCGGAGGGGGTCAAAATTTCGGCCCAAAAACGACAGTGTTACCCCTATGTTTTTTTTTCAGGTCAAAACTTTGACATCCGATATCTCGGCTCTGGAAGGGTCTAGAGCCTCCATTTTTGCGCGCTGGTCGAAGTCTCGTGGCCCTCTGTCAGGAATCCAGAGTTTCGAGAAGATCGGAGGGGGTCAAAATTTCGGCCAAAAACGACAGTGTTACCCCTATGTTTTTTTTTCTGGTCAAAACTTGACATCCGATATCTCGGCTCTGGAAGGGTCTAGAGCCTCCATTTTTGCGCGCTGGTCGAAGTCTCCGTGGCCCTCTGTCAGAATCCAGAGTTTCGAGACGATCGGAGTGGGTCAAAATTTCGGCCAAAAACGACAGTGTTACCCCTTATGTTTTTTTTCAGGTCAAAACTTTGACATCCGATATCTCGGCTCTGGAAGGGTCTAGAGCCTCCATTTTTGCACGCTGGTCGAAGTCTCGTGGCCCTCTGTCAGAATCCAGAGTTTCGAGACGATCGGAGGGGGTCAAAATTTCGGCCAAAAACGACAGTGTTACCCCTTATGTTTTTTTTTCAGGTCAAAACTTTGACATCCGATATCTCGGCTCTGGAAGGGTCTAGAGCCTCCATTTTTGCGCGCTGGTCGAAGTCTCGTGGCCCTCTGTCAGAATGCAGAGTTTCGAGAAGATCGGGAGGGGGTCAATATTTCGGCCAAAAACGACAGTGTTACCCCTTATGTTTTTTTTTTCAGGTCAAAACTTTGACATCCGATATCTCGGCTCTGGAAGGGTCTAGAGCCTCCATTTTTGCGCGCTGGTCGAAGTCTCGTGGCCCTCTGTCAGAATCCAGAGTTTCGAGAACGATCGGAAGGGGTCAAAATTTCGGCCAAAAACGACAGTGTTACCCCTTATGTTTTTTTTTCAGGTCAAAACTTTGACATCCGATATCTCGGCTCTGGAAGGGTCTAGAGCCTCCATTTTTGCGCGCTGGTCGAAGTCTCGTGGCCCTCTGTCAGAATCCAGAGTTTCGAGAAGATCGGAGGGGTCAAAATTTCGGCCAAAAACGACAGTGTTATCCCCTTATGTTTTTTTTTCAGGTCAAAACTTTGACATCCGATATCTCGGCTCTGGAAGGGTCTAGAGCCTCAATTTTTTGGCGCGCTGGTCGAAGTCTCGTGGCCCTCTGTCAGAATCCAGAGTTTCGAGAAGATCGGAGGGGGTCAAAATTTCGGCCAAAACGACAGTGTTACCCCTTATGTTTTTTTTTCTGGTCAAAACTTTGACATCCGATATCTCGGCTCTGGAAGGGTCTAGAGCCTCCATTTTTGCGCGCTGGTCGAAGTCTCGTGGCCCTCTGTCAGAATCCAGAGTTTCTGAGAAGATCGGAGGGGGTCAAAATTTC
Organism: Cyprinella venusta; assembly: GCA_038021265.1. Lineage (NCBI taxonomy): Eukaryota > Metazoa > Chordata > Actinopteri > Cypriniformes > Leuciscidae > Cyprinella > Cyprinella venusta. The sequence goes on along the minus strand of JBBNEX010000485.1, from coordinate 12,232 downwards.
GGCCAAAAACGACAGTGTTTACCCTTATGTTTTTTTTTCTGGTCAAAACTTTGACATCCGATATCTCGGCTCTGGAAGGGTCTAGAGCCTCCATTTTTGCGCGCTGGTCGAAGTCTCGTGGCCCTCTGTCAGAATCCAGAGTTTCGAGACGATCGGAGGGGGTCAAAATTTCGGCCAAAAACGACAGTGTTACCCCTTATGTTTTTTTTTCAGGTCAAAACTTTGACATCCGATATCTCGCTCTGGAAGGGTCTAGAGCCTCCATTTTGCGCGCTGGTCGAAGTCTCGTGGCCCTCTGTCAGAATCCAGAGTTTCGAGACGATCGGAGGGGGTCAAAATTTCGGCCAAAAACGACAGTGTTACCCCTTATGTTTTTTTTTCAGGTCAAAACTTTGACATCCGATATCTCGCTCTGGAAGGGTCTAGAGCCTCCATTTTTGCCGCGCTGGTCGAAGTCTCGTGGCCCTCTGTCAGAATCCAGAGTTTCGAGACGATCGGAGGGGGTCAAAATTTCGGCCAAAAACGACAGTGTTACCCCTTATGTTTTTTTTTTCAGGTCAAAACTTTGACATCCGATATCTCGGCTCTGGAAGGGTCTAGAGCCTCCATTTTTGCGCGCTGGTCGAAGTCTCGTGACTGTCAGAATCCAGAGTTTCGAGACGATCGGAGGGGGTCAACATTTCGGCCAAAAACGACAGTGTTACCCCTTATGTTTTTTTTTCAGGTCAAAACTTTGACATCCGATATCTCGGCTCTGGAAGGGTCTAGAGCCTCCATTTTTGCGCGCTGGTCGAAGTCTCGTGGCCCTCTGTCAGAATCCAGAGTTTGAGACGATCGGAGGGGGTCAAAATTTCGGCCAAAAACGACAGTGTTACCCCTTATGTTTTTTTTTCAGGTCAAAACTTTGACATCCGATATCTCGGCTCTGGAAGGGTCTAGAGCCTCCATTTTTGCGCGCTGGTCGAAGTCTCGTGGCCCTCTGTCAGAATCCAGAGTTTCGAGAAGATCGGAGGGGGTCAAAATTTCGGCCAAAAACGACAGTGTTACCCCTTATGTTTTTTTTTTCTGGTCAAAACTTTGACATCCGATATCTCGGCTCTGGAAGGGTCTAGAGCCTCCATTTTTGCGCGCTGGTCGAAGTCTCGTGGCCCTCTGTCAGAATCCAGAGTTTCGAGACGATCGGAGGGGGTCAAAATTTCGGCCAAAAACGACAGTGTTACCCCTTATGTTTTTTTTTCAGGTCAAAACTTTGACATCCGATATCTCGGCTCTGGAAGGGTCTAGAGCCTCCATTTTTGCGCGCTGGTCGAAGTCTCGTGGCCCTCTGTCAGAATCCAGAGTTTCGAGACGATCGGAGGGGGTCAAAATTTCGGCCAAAAACGACAGTGTTACCCCTTATGTTTTTTTTTCAGGTCAAAACTTTGACATCCGATATCTCGGCTCTGGAAGGGTCTAGAGCCTCCATTTTTGCGCGCTGGTCGAAGTCTCGTGGCCCTCTGTCAGAATCCAGAGTTTCGAGACGATCGGAGGGGGTCAAAATTTCGGCCAAAAACGACAGTGTTACCCCTTATGTTTTTTTTTCTGGTCAAAACTTTGACATCCGATATCTCGGCTCTGGAAGGGTCTAGAGCCTCCATTTTTGCGCGCTGGTCGAAGTCTCGTGGCCCTCTGTCAGAATCCAGAGTTTCGAGAAGATCGGAGGGGGTCAAAATTTCGGCCAAAAACGACAGTGTTACCCCTTATGTTTTTTTTTCTGGTCAAAACTTTGACATCCGATATCTCGGCTCTGGAAGGGTCTAGAGCCTCCATTTTTGCGCGCTGGTCGAAGTCTCGTGGCCCTCTGTCAGAATCCAGAGTTTCGAGACGATCGGAGGGGGTCAAAATTTCGGCCAAAAACGACAGTGTTACCCCTTATGTTTTTTTTTCTGGTCAAAACTTTGACATCCGATATCTCGGCTCTGGAAGGGTCTAGAGCCTCCATTTTTGCGCGCTGGTCGAAGTCTCGTGGCCCTCTGTCAGAATCCAGAGTTTCGAGACGATCGGAGGGGGTCAAAATTTCGGCCAAAAACGACAGTGTTACCCCTTATGTTTTTTTTTCAGGTCAAAACTTTGACATCCGATATCTCGGCTCTGGAAGGGTCTAGAGCCTCCATTTTTGCGCGCTGGTCGAAGTCTCGTGGCCCTCTGTCAGAATCCAGAGTTTCGAGACGATCGGAGGGGGTCAAAATTTCGGCCAAAAACGACAGTGTAACCCCTTATGTTTTTTTTTCAGGTCAAAACTTTGACATCCGATATCTCGGCTCTGGAAGGGTCTAGAGCCTCCATTTTTGCGCGCTGGTCGAAGTCTCGTGGCCCTCTGTCAGAATCCAGAGTTTCGAGACGATCGGAGGGGGTCAAAATTTCGGCCAAAAACGACAGTGTTACCCCTTATGTTTTTTTTTCAGGTCAAAACTTTGACATCCGATATCTCGGCTCTGGAAGGGTCTAGAGCCTCCATTTTTGCGCGCTGGTCGAAGTCTCGTGGCCCTCTGTCAGAATCCAGAGTTTCGAGAAGATCGGAGGGGGTCAAAATTTCGGCCAAAAACGACAGTGTTACCCCTTATGTTTTTTTTTCAGGTCAAAACTTTGACATCCGATATCTCGGCTCTGGAAGGGTCTAGAGCCTCAATTTTTGCGCGCTGGTCGAAGTCTCGTGGCCCTCTGTCAGAATCCAGAGTTTCGAGAAGATCGGAGGGGGTCAAAATTTCGGCCAAAAACGACAGTGTTACCCCTTATGTTTTTTTTTCAGGTCAAAACTTTGACATCCGATATCTCGGCTCTGGAAGGGTCTCGAGCCTCAATTTTTGCGCGCTGGTCGAAGTCTCGTGGCCCTCTGTCAGAATCCAGAGTTTCGAGAAGATCGGAGGGGGTCAAAATTTCGGCCAAAAACGACAGTGTTACCCCTTATGTTTTTTTTTCTGGTCAAAACTTTGACATCCGATATCTCGGCTCTGGAAGGGTCTAGAGCCTCCATTTTTGCGCGCTGGTCGAAGTCTCGTGGCCCTCTGTCAGAATCCAGAGTTTCGAGACGATCGGAGGGGGTCAAAATTTCGGCCAAAAACGACAGTGTTACCCCTTATGTTTTTTTTTCAGGTCAAAACTTTGACATCCGATATCTCGGCTCTGGAAGGGTCTAGAGCCTCCATTTTTGCGCGCTGGTCGAAGTCTCGTGGCCCTCTGTCAGAATCCAGAGTTTCGAGACGATCGGAGGGGGTCAAAATTTCGGCCAAAAACGACAGTGTTACCCCTTATGTTTTTTTTTCTGGTCAAAACTTTGACATCCGATATCTCGGCTCTGGAAGGGTCTAGAGCCTCCATTTTTGCGCGCAGGTCGAAGTCTCGTGGCCCTCTGTCAGAATCCAGAGTTTCGAGACGATCGGAGGGGGTCAAAATTTCGGCCAAAAACGACAGTGTTACCCCTTATGTTTTTTTTTCAGGTCAAAACTTTGACATCCGATATCTCGGCTCTGGAAGGGTCTAGAGCCTCAATTTTTGCGCGCTGGTCGAAGTCTCGTGGCCCTCTGTCAGAATCCAGAGTTTCGAGAAGATCGGAGGGGGTCAAAATTTCGGCCAAAAACGACAGTGTTACCCCTTATGTTTTTTTTTCAGGTCAAAACTTTGACATCCGATATCTCGGCTCTGGAAGGGTCTAGAGCCTCAATTTTTGCGCGCTGGTCGAAGTCTCGTGGCCCTCTGTCAGAATCCAGAGTTTCGAGAAGATCGGAGGGGGTCAAAATTTCGGCCAAAAACGACAGTGTTACCCCTTATGTTTTTTTTTCTGGTCAAAACTTTGACATCCGATATCTCGGCTCTGGAAGGGTCTAGAGCCTCCATTTTTGCGCGCTGGTCGAAGTCTCGTGGCCCTCTGTCAGAATCCAGAGTTTCGAGACGATCGGAGGGGGTCAAAATTTCGGCCAAAAACGACAGTGTTACCCCTTATGTTTTTTTTTCAGGTCAAAACTTTGACATCCGATATCTCGGCTCTGGAAGGGTCTAGAGCCTCCATTTTTGCGCGCTGGTCGAAGTCTCGTGGCCCTCTGTCAGAATCCAGAGTTTCGAGACGATCGGAGGGGGTCAAAATTTCGACCAAAAACGACAGTGTTACCCCTTATGTTTTTTTTTCAGGTCAAAACTTTGACATCCGATATCTCGGCTCTGGAAGGGTCTAGAGCCTCCATTTTTGCGCGCTGGTCGAAGTCTCGTGGCCCTCTGTCAGAATGCAGAGTTTCGAGAAGATCGGAGGGGGTCAAAATTTCGGCCAAAAACGACAGTGTTACCCCTTATGTTTTTTTTTTTCAGGTCAAAACTTTGACATCCGATATCTCGGCTCTGGAAGGGTCTAGAGCCTCCATTTTTGCGCGCTGGTCGAAGTCTCGTGGCCCTCTGTCAGAATCCAGAGTTTCGAGAAGATCGGAGGGGGTCAAAATTTCGGCCAAAAACGACAGTGTTACCCCTTATGTTTTTTTTTCAGGTCAAAACTTTGACATCCGATATCTCGGCTCTGGAAGGGTCTAGAGCCTCCATTTTTGCGCGCTGGTCGAAGTCTCATGGCCCTCTGTCAGAATCCAGAGTTTCGAGACGATCGGAGGGGGTCAAAATTTCGGCCAAAAACGACAGTGTTACCCCTTATGTTTTTTTTTCAGGTCAAAACTTTGACATCCGATATCTCGGCTCTGGAAGGGTCTAGAGCCTCCATTTTTGCGCGCTGGTCGAAGTCTCGTGGCCCTCTGTCAGAATCCAGAGTTTCGAGAAGATCGGAGGGGGTCAAAATTTCGGCCAAAAACGACAGTGTTACCCCTTATGTTTTTTTTTTCTGGTCAAAACTTTAACATCCGATATCTCGGCTCTGGAAGGGTCTAGAGCCTCCATTTTTGCGCGCTGGTCGAAGTCTCGTGGCCCTCTGTCAGAATCCAGAGTTTCGAGAAGATCGGAGGGGGTCAAAATTTCGGCCAAAAACGACAGTGTTACCCCTTATGTTTTTTTTTCAGGTCAAAACTTTGACATCCGATATCTCGGCTCTGGAAGGGTCTAGAGCCTCCATTTTTGCGCGCTGGTCGAAATCTCGTGGCCCTCTGTCAGAATCCAGAGTTTCGAGAAGATCGGAGGGGGTCAAAGTTTTGACCAGAAAAAAAAAAACATAAGGGGTAACACTGTCGTTTTTGGCCGAAATTTTGACCCCCCTCCGATCTTCTCGAAACTCTGGATTCTGACAGAGGGCCACGAGATTTCGACCAGCGCGCAAAAATGGAGGCTCTAGACCCTTCCAGAGCCGAGATATCGGATGTCAAAGTTTTGACCTGAAAAAAAAACATAAGGGGTAACACTGTCGTTTTTGGCCGAAATTTTGACCCCCTCCGATCTTCTCGAAACTCTGGATTCTGACAGAGGGCCACGAGACTTCGACCAGCGCGCAAAAATGGAGGCTCTAGACCCTTCCAGAGCCGAGATATCGGATGTCAAAGTTTTGACCAGAAAAAAAAACATAAGGGGTAACACTGTCGTTTTTGGCCGAAATTTTGACCCCCTCCGATCTTCTCGAAACTCTGGATTCTGACAGAGGGCCACGAGACTTCGACCAGCGCGCAAAAATGGAGGCTCTAGACCCTTCCAGAGCCGAGATATCGGATGTCAAAGTTTTGACCTGAAAAAAAAACATAAGGGGTAACACTGTCGTTTTTGGCCGAAATTTTGACCCCCTCCGATCGTCTCGAAACTCTGGATTCTGACAGAGGGCCATGAGACTTCGACCAGCGCGCAAAAATGGAGGCTCTAGACCCTTCCAGAGCCGAGATATCGGATGTCAAAGTTTTGACCTGAAAAAAAAAACATAAGGGGTAACACTGTCGTTTTTGGCCGAAATTTTGACCCCCTCCGATCTTCTCGAAACTCTGGATTCTGACAGAGGGCCACGAGACTTCGACCAGCGCGCAAAAATGGAGGCTCTAGACCCTTCCAGAGCCGAGATATCGGATGTAAAAGTTTTGACCTGAAAAAAAAAACATAAGGGGTAACACTGTCGTTTTTGGCCGAAATTTTGACCCCCTCCGATCTTCTCGAAACTCTGCATTCTGACAGAGGGCCACGAGACTTCGACCAGCGCGCAAAAATGGAGGCTCTAGACCCTTCCAGAGCCGAGATATCGGATGTCAAAGTTTTGACCTGAAAAAAAAAACATAAGGGGTAACACTGTCGTTTTTGGTCGAAATTTTGACCCCCTCCGATCGTCTCGAAACTCTGGATTCTGACAGAGGGCCACGAGACTTCGACCAGCGCGCAAAAATGGAGGCTCTAGACCCTTCCAGAGCCGAGATATCGGATGTCAAAGTTTTGACCTGAAAAAAAAACATAAGGGGTAACACTGTCGTTTTTTGGCCGAAATTTTGACCCCCTCCGATCGTCTCGAAACTCTGGATTCTGACAGAGGGCCACGAGACTTCGACCAGCGCGCAAAAATGGAGGCTCTAGACCCTTCCAGAGCCGAGATATCGGATGTCAAAGTTTTGACCAGAAAAAAAAACATAAGGGGTAACACTGTCGTTTTTGGCCGAAATTTTGACCCCCTCCGATCTTCTCGAAACTCTGGATTCTGACAGAGGGCCACGAGACTTCGACCAGCGCGCAAAAAATTGAGGCTCTAGACCCTTCCAGAGCCGAGATATCGGATGTCAAAGTTTTGACCTGAAAAAAAAACATAAGGGGTAACACTGTCGTTTTTGGCCGAAATTTTGACCCCCTCCGATCTTCTCGAAACTCTGGATTCTGACAGAGGGCCACGAGACTTCGACCAGCGCGCAAAAATTGAGGCTCTAGACCCTTCCAGAGCCGAGATATCGGATGTCAAAGTTTTGACCTGAAAAAAAAACATAAGGGGTAACACTGTCGTTTTTGGCCGAAATTTTGACCCCCTCCGATCGTCTCGAAACTCTGGATTCTGACAGAGGGCCACGAGACTTCGACCAGCGCGCAAAAATGGAGGCTCTAGACCCTTCCAGAGCCGAGATATCGGATGTCAAAGTTTTGACCAGAAAAAAAAACATAAGGGGTAACACTGTCGTTTTTGGCCGAAATTTTGACCCCCTCCGATCGTCTCGAAACTCTGGATTCTGACAGAGGGCCACGAGACTTCGACCAGACGCGCAAAAATGGAGGCTCTAGACCCTTCCAGAGCCGAGATATCGGATGTCAAAGTTTTGACCTGAAAAAAAAACATAAGGGGTAACACTGTCGTTTTTGGCCGAAATTTTGACCCCCTCCGATCGTCTCGAAACTCTGGATTCTGACAGAGGGCCACGAGACTTCGACCAGCGCGCAAAAATGGAGGCTCTAGACCCTTCCAGAGCCGAGATATCGGATGTCAAAGTTTTGACCAGAAAAAAAAACATAAGGGGTAACACTGTCGTTTTTGGCCGAAATTTTGACCCCCTCCGATCTTCTCGAAACTCTGGATTCTGACAGAGGGCCACGAGACTTCGACCAGCGCGCAAAAATTGAGGCTCTAGACCCTTCCAGAGCCGAGATATCGGATGTCAAAGTTTTGACCTGAAAAAAAAACATAAGGGGTAACACTGTCGTTTTTGGCCGAAATTTTGACCCCCTCCGATCTTCTCGAAACTCTGGATTCTGACAGAGGGCCACGAGACTTCGACCAGCGCGCAAAAATTGAGGCTCTAGACCCTTCCAGAGCCGAGATATCGGATGTCAAAGTTTTGACCTGAAAAAAAAACATAAGGGGTAACACTGTCGTTTTTGGCCGAAATTTTGACCCCCTCCGATCTTCTCGAAACTCTGGATTCTGACAGAGGGCCACGAGACTTCGACCAGCGCGCAAAAATGGAGGCTCTAGACCCTTCCAGAGCCGAGATATCGGATGTCAAAGTTTTGACCTGAAAAAAAAACATAAGGGGTAACACTGTCGTTTTTGGCCGAAATTTTGACCCCCTCCGATCGTCTCGAAACTCTGGATTCTGACAGAGGGCCACGAGGACTTCGACCAGCGCGCAAAAATGGAGGCTCTAGACCCTTCCAGAGCCGAGATATCGGATGTCAAAGTTTTGACCTGAAAAAAAAACATAAGGGGTTACACTGTCGTTTTTGGCCGAAATTTTGACCCCCTCCGATCGTCTCGAAACTCTGGATTCTGACAGAGGGCCACGAGACTTCGACCAGCGCGCAAAAATGGAGGCTCTAGACCCTTCCAGAGCCGAGATATCGGATGTCAAAGTTTTGACCTGAAAAAAAAACATAAGGGGTAACACTGTCGTTTTTGGCCGAAATTTTGACCCCCTCCGATCGTCTCGAAACTCTGGATTCTGACAGAGGGCCACGAGACTTCGACCAGCGCGCAAAAATGGAGGCTCTAGACCCTTCCAGAGCCGAGATATCGGATGTCAAAGTTTTGACCAGAAAAAAAAACATAAGGGGTAACACTGTCGTTTTTGGCCGAAATTTTGACCCCCTCCGATCGTCTCGAAACTCTGGATTCTGACAGAGGGCCACGAGACTTCGACCAGCGCGCAAAAATGGAGGCTCTAGACCCTTCCAGAGCCGAGATATCGGATGTCAAAGTTTTGACCTGAAAAAAAAACATAAGGGGTAACACTGTCGTTTTTGGCCGAAATTTTGACCCCCTCCGATCTTCTCGAAACTCTGGATTCTGACAGAGGGCCACGAGACTTCGACCAGCGCGCAAAAATGGAGGCTCTAGACCCTTCCAGAGCCGAGATATCGGATGTCAAAGTTTTGACCAGAAAAAAAACATAAGGGGTAACACTGTCGTTTTTGGCCGAAATTTTGACCCCCTCCGATCGTCTCGAAACTCTGGATTCTGACAGAGGGCCACGAGACTTCGACCAGCGCGCAAAAATGGAGGCTCTAGACCCTTCCAGAGCCGAGATATCGGATGTCAAAGTTTTGACCTGAAAAAAAACATAAGGGGTAACACTGTCGTTTTGGCCGAAATTTTGACCCCCTCCGATCGTCTCGAAACTCTGGATTCTGACAGAGGGCCACGAGACTTCGACCAGCGCGCAAAAATTGAGGCTCTAGACCCTTCCAGAGCCGAGATATCGGATGTCAAAGTTTTGACCTGAAAAAAAAACATAAGGGGTAACACTGTCGTTTTTGGCCGAAATTTTGACCCCCTCCGATCGTCTCGAAACTCTGGATTCTGACAGAGGGCCACGAGACTATCGACCAGCGCGCAAAAATGGAGGCTCTAGACCCTTCCAGAGCCGAGATATCGGATGTCAAAGTTTTTGACCAGAAAAAAAAACATAAGGGGTAACACTGTCGTTTTTGGCCGAAATTTTGACCCCTCCGATCTTCTCGAAACTCTGGATTCTGACAGAGGGCCACGAGACTTCGACCAGCGCGCAAAAATGGAGGCTCTAGACCCTTCCAGAGCCGAGATATCGGATGTCAAAGTTTGACCTGAAAAAAAAACATAAGGGGTAACACTGTCGTTTTTGGCCGAAATTTAGACCCCCTCCCGATCGTCTCGAAACTCTGGATTCTGACAGAGGGCACGAGACTTCGACCAGCGCGCAAAAATGGAGGCTCTAGACCCTTCCAGAGCCGAGATATCGGATGTCAAAGTTTTGACCTGAAAAAAAAACATAAGGGGTAACACTGTCGTTTTTGGCCGAAATTTTGACCCCCTCCGATCTTCTCGAAACTCTGGATTCTGACAGAGGGCCACGAGACTTCGACCAGCGCGCAAAAATGGAGGCTCTAGACCCTTCCAGAGCCGAGATATCGGATGTCAAAGTTTTGACCTGAAAAAAAAACATAAGGGGTAACACTGTCGTTTTTGGCCGAAATTTTGACCCCTCCGATCGTCTCGAAACTCTGGATTCTGACAGAGGGCCACGAGACTTCGACCAGCGCGCAAAAATGGAGGCTCTAGACCCTTCCAGAGCCGAGATATCGGATGTCAAAGTTTTGACCTGAAAAAAAAACATAAGGGTTACACTGTCGTTTTTGGCCGAAATTTTGACCCCCTCCGATCGTCTCGAAACTCTGGATTCTGACAGAGGGCCACGAGACTTCGACCAGCGCGCAAAAATGGAGGCTCTAGACCCTTCCAGAGCCGAGATATCGGATGTCAAAGTTTTGACCTGAAAAAAAAACATAAGGGGTAACACTGTCGTTTTTGGCCGAATTTTGACCCCCTCCGATCGTCTCGAAACTCTGGATTCTGACAGAGGGCCACGAGACTTCGACCAGCGCGCAAAAATGGAGGCTCTAGACCCTTCCAGAGCCGAGATATCGGATGTCAAAGTTTTGACCTGAAAAAAAAACATAAGGGGTAACACTGTCGTTTTGGCCGAAATTTTGACCCCCTCCGATCTTCTCGAAACTCTGGATTCTGACAGAGGCCACGAGACTTCGACCAGCGCGCAAAAATGGAGGCTCTAGACCCTTCCAGAGCCGAGATATCGGATGTCAAAGTTTTGACCTGAAAAAAAAACATAAGGGGTAACACTGTCGTTTTTGGCCGAAATTTTGACCCCCTCCGATCGTCTCGAAACTCTGGATTCTGACAGAGGGCCACGAGACTTCGACCAGCGCGCAAAAATGGAGGCTCTAGACCCTTCCAGAGCCGAGATATCGGATGTCAAAGTTTTGACCTGAAAAAAAAAACATAAGGGGTAACACTGTCGTTTTTGGCCGAAATTTTGACCCCCTCCGATCTTCTCGAAACTCTGCATTCTGACAGAGGGCCACGAGACTTCGACCAGCGCGCAAAAATGGAGGCTCTAGACCCTTCCAGAGCCGAGATATCGGATGTCAAAGTTTTGACCTGAAAAAAAAACATAAGGGGTAACACTGTCGTTTTTGGTCGAAATTTTGACCCCCTCCGATCGTCTCGAAACTCTGGATTCTGACAGAGGGCCACGAGACTTCGACCAGCGCGCAAAAATGGAGGCTCTAGACCCTTCCAGAGCCGAGATATCGGATGTCAAAGTTTTGACCAGAAAAAAAAACATAAGGGGTAACACTGTCGTTTTTGGCCGAAATTTTGACCCCTCCGATCTTCTCGAAACTCTGGATTCTGACAGAGGGCCACGAGACTTCGACCAGCGCGCAAAAATTGAGGCTCTAGACCCTTCCAGAGCCGAGATATCGGATGTCAAAGTTTTGACCTGAAAAAAAAACATAAGGGGTAACACTGTCGTTTTTGGCCGAAATTTTGACCCCCTCCGATCTTCTCGAAACTCTGGATTCTGACAGAGGGCCACGAGACTTCGACCAGCGCGCAAAAATGGAGGCTCTAGACCCTTCCAGAGCCGAGATATCGGATGTCAAAGTTTTGACCTGAAAAAAAAACATAAGGGGTAACACTGTCGTTTTTGGCCGAAATTTTGACCCCCTCCGATCGTCTCGAAACTCTGGATTCTGACAGAGGGCCATGAGACTTCGACCAGCGCGCAAAAATGGAGGCTCTAGACCCTTCCAGAGCCGAGATATCGGATGTCAAAGTTTTGACCTGAAAAAAAAAACATAAGGGGTAACACTGTCGTTTTTGGCCGAAATTTTGACCCCCTCCGATCTTCTCGAAACTCTGGATTCTGACAGAGGGCCACGAGACTTCGACCAGCGCGCAAAAATGGAGGCTCTAGACCCTTCCAGAGCCGAGATATCGGATGTCAAAGTTTTGACCTGAAAAAAAAAACATAAGGGGTAACACTGTCGTTTTTGGCCGAAATTTTGACCCCCTCCGATCTTCTCGAAACTCTGCATTCTGACAGAGGGCCACGAGACTTCGACCAGCGCGCAAAAATGGAGGCTCTAGACCCTTCCAGAGCCGAGATATCGGATGTCAAAGTTTTGACCTGAAAAAAAAACATAAGGGGTAACACTGTCGTTTTTGGTCGAAATTTTGACCCCCTCCGATCGTCTCGAAACTCTGGATTCTGACAGAGGGCCACGAGACTTCGACCAGCGCGCAAAAATGGAGGCTCTAGACCCTTCCAGAGCCGAGATATCGGATGTCAAAGTTTTGACCTGAAAAAAAAACATAAGGGGTAACACTGTCGTTTTTGGCCGAAATTTTGACCCCCTCGATCGTCTTGAAACTCTGGATTCTGACAGAGGGCCACGAGACTTCGACCAGCGCGCAAAAATGGAGGCTCTAGACCCTTCCAGAGCTCTAGAAGCTCTAGAAGGGTCTACAGCCTCAATTTTTGCACCA
>JBBNEX010000483.1:0-26552 GCA_038021265.1 Cyprinella venusta | reverse complement strand
TTTTGAGTTAAAGCAACAGAATTCTTCTTTGAATTGATACTCTAATAAAAGATTTAAATAGCTTTCATTGTACTGAAGGAGTATATAATGAAGAATGTTATTTCTTTGTTATTTTTTTAAAATTCTATATCAATATAATAGAATCTTGATTTTTTAGTCTCTTATTTCAAATTTTAAACGTTTTCTCTAAGCCAAATAGTTAACTAATGCCTGATAAAAAAATTTTTTACATTTATCGAGTTAATATGATTTATGTAAGTATTATTTGACTTTCGTATGATTTCCTGCAAGAAAAATATTATGCTTAAGAATCGACATTTTTTAAAATAATCTGTTTATTAACCTATTAATAAACCAAGGCATTATTAAAATTATTAACTTATGTGAACAACACTTTGTCAAATTTTCAAAATAGTTTCTTCATTGTTTGTGAATTTTGCCCATTAAAATTTTTCACACGGTCCATTAATAATCAATTTTATTGAGGAATGTAACTGCATCGTTATACTACGCTATGACCATCTAAATTAATTCTGTATTTCCTTAAAATTTTAGTTATAAAAACTGTTGTTCATGTTGATGCCTTTTTTTATGGATAAAAATATAATATCTTCAATACTATGCAAGAAAAATTCTGGATTCGAAGACACAAATTTGATGTGAATTAATCGATATGCACATTTAAGTATCTATTAGCCTAAGGAGATTAGTCTCATTTTACAGCCTAATTCTGATTTCTGACATCAAAAATTTTCTCCTTTTTTACATTTATTTTATAGAAAAAAGTCATAATTTTATAATTATAGGAGAATTAAATACATATGACTGAATGATGTCTTATTTATTTGCCCGTTGAATTAATTTGTTGTAATTTTTACGAATTCTACATTCGGCCTGATCATTATGTATACAAATTCATTTTTAATCTTTTAATATTATTATATTATGATTTATATGTAATTTAACTAAGTATTTAGATTTTGAAGCATATTCTTAAATATAATATATCTTAAATATTACCATCAAAATTGGAGGAGCGAATATTTATCGGGCAAAAAAATTTTTTTAATTTTACGTGATTTGCCGAGATCACTCATTTATAATAAATTTTTTTTACGTGATATTGACAGTAAAAGTAAACTAGCAATATAATCTGATTCTAATTAGTATTTGTATTATTCCTTTTTAACTTAAAACATTCGAAAATAAAATTCATACGGTATAAATATGCTCGAATTAAATTTATAAGATGATTCGTAATGGTTTAAGAAATATGGTTGATAAATTGTCGATCAAGTCATATTACCCTAAAATCTATTTTTTGAGAATAATTTCAAAAGATTAATATATTAACAATGCATTCTTTCTACTGGGAAGAAATTAAACAATGCGTTAATGTTCTTTGTCATTTTTTTCATGGTTGTCAAAAAATTTGCTTTTGATATTATTATAAATTGATATGAAATCCTATCAATTTAGTTCTTTAACACATTTATGTTGTTTTGAATATCTTGTTTTTTTTGGCGATTGTTATATGTTTCATCTGTTTAAATTCAGCTGACCAGACGTCCCTGATTTTCCTGGACAGTCCCGGTTTTCGAAGATTTATCCAGGATTATAAGCTTCTGTCCCGGGTTTTAGCGCTTTGTCTCAATTCTCGGGGAGCAGTCTTCAATATATATTAATGTCTTAATTTTTAATTGCTTTCACTATTTTGTTTAGATTTTCAAATAAAATCAGTCCTTTTAAGTTAATCACCGAACTTTCGTAAAATATTTTAAAATCGATAAAATGTTTATTACGACCATGTTTGCATAGAAAATCGAAGTATACTAAAATAATGAATAAAGATAATCAAAAAAATTTTTTAATTTAAAACCAAATGTTACCTCCTATCACACCTTGTTTTTGTTGATTCTAATTTTTAACTAATAACGCCGTTTCGTAGTTCACCCTTTAAAATTAAACTAATTTAATTTTAAATAAATAAATGTAAATAAGATAGAATAGTATAACGGGATAAGTCTAATCAACCGAAGAATTACGAATTAATGAATTTATGTCACAAGTAGATTTTCAATCAGAAGTAATATTTTCTCTTAAAATAAAAAATTTTTTATTCTAAAAAACAATTTTTTTTCCAAATGCTGAGCAATTTGTTGGCAGTATGTGACTGGCCTTAGATATCAAAAAGGGAGATTATAATTCCCCTTAATCATTCAAAAAGTGTGTGGGCGCAAGTTCCTCAGGACCTTAAAACACGCTTGAAGCGCAACATTATGTGTTCATTTTATGTGTCCCGGTTTTCGGATTTTATATTCTGGTCAGCCTAGTTTATAAACATCTACAGCGTTTGATTTATCAAATCTACACTTTTAAATTAAATTTTTAAGTTTTTTAACGAACTAATTGCTACGATAGTTTTATTTTTTTGTGCATTTAGATAATTGTATCATCTATAAAATTGTCATAAATTTTGTCGATTTAGAAGGTTAGAAAATTTTTTATGAAATATACTTGAAACGACATAATATCAAAGAAATTATGTGTGTCCTGATACAAGAATTTCCTTCATAGATGTAATTTTTTGAGGACTACTCAGAGAAGATATTAGATTTAAATGATAAAAGAAAAAAGTTTAATTTTGGTCATAGAAGCTATCTGCAAATAGAACCACTTTATTGTTTGGCTTCGTAATTGAGCAAAGAATTCTTAGTAATTTTTTTCAATATGGGTAGTTATCACGTCATTTTATATGTTAAGTAAGGTACCGGTTTGCACTAATTTAAAAAAAGAGGCTTTTTCTAGATCATATCGTAGCTTGTACATATTGATCAAATTTATTCATGATGTACAAGAAGTTTAGTATTCTTAGATAAGTTTTTGTTCTTGTCTTTTACATTTTATTTCTTTTCGAGGCCGGTTTTTCCACCTGAAAAGGCCTTTTAAAATAGATTGATTTTCAAGTAATTAAAAATGTTCTTGAACTCCTATCCCTTGGACAAAGACGGAAATTTACCTTTTATTTATGATATTGCACAAAAATCAGCTGATTTTTCTGGAAGTAAATCCAAAAAAATTTTCAATTCTAATTTGCACTTCATAGTACATATAAAGCTTTTTCATGTATAAATAAATAATTTAAAGTCAAACCTTAATGATTTTTAAAATCTCTCAAAAATTGGCATCACTTATCATTTCTTCTTTGATATTATCTGTTGATGTTATATTTAAATTCATGATCATGGTCTTAGCTTTTTTGTATTTAGGTGTCGCTTGTTCGTCGTAATCACCTAAGATTTTTTATGACAAAGTTCGCTATTTTTTGAAGAATTTGGCTGCAGATAAGTATTCATTTTAGGATAAATGTTGGTGTAAAAACAACGATGGAATACCTTTTTTCTAATTCTTTGAAATTTTTCTAAGTTTATCTGATCAAAAAAATTCAAACAGGAAATTTAGAGGTACATCAATATCTCAGAAAATCCTAAGAAGTTGTAAATTCGGGTTGATCTAATAAAATAATACTTTGTTTGATTATTAGGCTCTAATTATTTACAAATATTGCAATTTTAATCATAATCTTTAGCGATTTGAATTCAACTTCTAAGTATTGCTTAAGCTTATTGATATTAGGCACTTATCCGAGTTTTAGAGTAAAGCAGATCAAATAGATTAATATTGTTTTATAGAGATTTAAATTGTTAAAATTAAAAAATGAATGCAATAAATTGCAATTATATGATGCACAAAATTAATATTATTATGTTCGCATGATCATAATTGTTAAATTTATATTTTTTAAGTATATTTACATTAATAATCCAAAAACGTCATAATAAATTATCAAAAGTCATGTCATTTAATTCAAATTTTCAGATAATTAAAAAAATTAATCTGAAATTGATTCGGTACTGTTCAAAATACTAAGCCTCCAGAATATGTTAAGGATGTCGAAAATTTATTTCCTACCGTTTATTTTCATTTACTGCATTCAATCTGTGCCTGAAAAATGATATTGGCTCAAGAAAATCTTAAGCCTTATTTTTACAGAGTAGTATTTTTCTGTAATCTAGCAAATTTACACAGATCCTCGCTCAGTTTTGACAGTGATGAACTCCATCAGAACCGGTAATTATACTATTATGATATCGAAATATCCAGAGAAAAGGAATAAAAAGGATAATTCAACCTTTATTTATTCATATTTGAATGGAGAAATAAACAAGCCTTTATCAGTCGTACACCCTGAAACAAAAAAAATGTTGTTTTATCTGAAGTTCTTCATTGGGCTCTCGAAGTATCTCTCTTGATCATTCGAATAATGATATCCTTTACCTTACATCAAATTTTTTGATTACTACCATTCAATCAATAAACGTGGGTGAGGAATTTTTAGTCAATCCGTGGGGACATTATTTCACGGTCAAATATATAAGGTCTGATAGCCAGGTAATGTTTATTATCAGATTACTTTTTACCGTTTTTATTAATATACGTAAAATTACAATAAATATTCGAATCTTTAAATTAGTATGCACCAATAATATCTCATATACATTAAGTATAATGTACAAATTATATTTGTGTTGATCACTCAAATAAAATGATAATATGATTATGAATGTAAATTATATTTATTATTTGAGATTTGTTTCATGATTTGTTTGCACATAACATTCTGAGTTATTTCATGGAAGCATAAGGTCGAGCACAAATAAAAAATAACTACTCTTTTGCAATGATTCAATAAATGTTACTGTAAATATATTGTAAGATGCAGATAGTATGAAAAATTTTGCTGATTTTGTAAGTATCAAACGGCATTATTTTATTAAAAAATGAATGACAAAACAATCGATTTAAGGCTAAATCTTTTAAGTGTTAACGATCATATTACAAAAACGCCATATTTCAATAAATTTTTATTATAATAATGTTTAATTGAATAAAGGATTGTATTTGTGTACCTCACGCACCCATTCACAACACTGTTGAGTTTTAAGTTTTAGTATTCGTGTTCGAGTAATAATCATCCATATTTTTCGTCGGGTCACCTATTTTATAAAAATATATTTACAAATATGTAAATGAAACTACTGGAGTTTTAAATAACTACTAATTCGCTCGATTCTATTTATTGAAGACAAAAATGCTAAAAAACAAAAATTGTTGATCTCGATTACCCTAAGTAGATTTGATCGCAGTCAGATGGTTCTAGGTAGTCTTTTAAGTCCCAAAAATCTCCCATTCTCATAAAAATTTCTTAAAGAAATATCATTACCTAATTAAGCATAAGTTTCTGCAACATACAATGACATTTTTAACGAACATGATTTGCGACCGTATTTAGAGATAGCAAACACATGGCAGATATTTTGCCTTTTGAGTTTTATTGATTATATACGGCTTTTTTCTTAATGTTGCTTTACATATGTAAGGATCTTCGTAAATAAAATCGCTGTTAAATAAAAAATATCAGTTACGAAGAATATATTGATATTTTTGATGAAAAATCAAAATCTCTACGTTGTAGCATGAGCAGAATTAATCTTCAAAATAGGAGTTTTTGTTCTTTATCAAGTACAGATATAATTCAAAACTCTACAAATTATCGAAATAAATCATTAAATAGAGTTCATACACGATTTTTGCCACGTAAAAAGTTTTTAAACTGTGGGTTGATGAGATCGGTAGCTTAACTTTTTGTAGATTCTCATGGTGAGAGGCATTTTGTGCATTTAAATTGTGTTACAACTAACTATGAATCTTAATCTTTTTTTTTAATTTATAAAGTTACCAATTGTTTAATTTTAAAGCTGCAGATTTTCGCTAGATTGTTGAATTAATCTCTATGTTTGTTTTTATATAGGCTAATGTGTCATGTTTAAGCATCAACGTGTGCATTTAGGGCTAAAGATACCTCACATAACGTACTTGTCGGATAACGTACGCTGCGCTTAACGTAATCATTTTGTGCCTATTAATAACTTGCATAATGAACCTTGCTTCACACAACGAACTAAATAAGATTCAACTATTTCGATTAAGAGCGCGTATTTGTTATGAAATACGATTTATTTTGAGATCAAAAGATATCAGCACACAAAATTGCTCAAATCCGAGGTTCAATTTTTTTGACAAACAAATATTTTTTTTGTTATTTATATTCGTACAAACTATGCTTCGCATAACGATCGTTTCGCACAAAGAACTAACTCCTAGAACGAATTTAGTACTTATGCGAGGTATTACTGTATAATAAGTTTACTTTTATACCTACTTGGATCAAATTTATAATTAAAAGCATAGCGACATTGATAATAAATCTAAAATTCTTTCGATTTTTATTCTGACAAATTTTGAATCTTATTAATCATTAAAAAAATAAATCGAAAAGCTCTTTTAAACATTCTTATAAATCTTTAAACGAATCGAGAAATATTTTATTGTTAAAATGATGAAACCAGGCTTTTATGAAATATGCAAGAATTAAAATATTTTATAATCACATATCCTAAATAGTAAAATATTCAGATTAGGATATTTATTATTATCAAATCATTGAAAATACAAATATAATGCATTTGTTAATTAATTAAAATTTTGTCTAATAGATTTATGTATGATTTTTTTATATTAAAATAAAGTCGTTTTAAACAGCAAGAACCTTTGAATTCCATAATTTTTTATAATTTCATGTGATTATTTTCATCATGTTAATTCCATTTAAGCCCTAAATCATTCATTATTGATCTTTTTCATTGTGTTAATTTGCCAATTAGAAGATATCAAAAAGAATTAAAAAATATTTGGTCATGATGAATTTATTTCTGTCTGGTCATTTAAGGATTCTGCTTTTTTAAAAAAATAAAAAAAAATTGTTTTACCAGTCAAAAAAGCCTTTACTTGGATAAAAACTAATCAAATTATATTTTGAGAAATATTAAAAAAAAACAATATTTTACAGTCTCGTTTGTATAAATTACAGATTTTTATTCAAATATAATGATTTTGCTTGTTAAATGGTTGGCAATATTCGAAAATTCACGAATTAAAATGGTAAATTAAAGATTACACAATTAAGTTAAAATCTGTAATAATTAAATGAGGGACAATAAACAGGATTTTTTGGTAGCGAAGGCGACAACGTTTTATATTATGACAATTAAAACTAATTTAAATTAATTTCTGATATTTATGAATCAATTTATACTGATTAACTAAAGGTTGTTATCTTGAGTGTTTATTTGAAATAAATTAGATATAATCAATTCATTCATTTAGAAGAAAGTTAAGCTGAACATACAAAAGAAAATAATAATGATATGAAATTAGATTACTGATGCTAATATTAATTAAAATATATGAATATAAGAATAATATTTAAACTTAGGGAATAGTGGTAAAAAAATTGAATACTTTTTATAATCTTAGAAGAAATCTAAATACCACTGCTGTTTTTATTTAGTTTTTGTCAAAATTAAAATTTATATCATAATAAACTACAAAAAATAAAAATAATAATTTATTTGTTAGATCAGGGCGAAAAAGAGCAAAGTTAAGTTATACTGAAAACGTGTGAACTATCATTAACTTTTGAAAATATTACTTAAATAGATAATATGACCCTGTTAATTTTGATTTTTATTGATATTTATTTTATTATTTAAACATTTTCTCAAACGAAACACTAGATTGATGTGGTAAATGCGTTGAGAAATTTTAGCTAAGGAAAATTAATTTTACCGTTATCATACTATATTTGTAGAAAATTGTATTTTCTCACTAAAGATTATAATTTAAAAAAAATTTTTAAAAGATATTTTAGATATGTTTTTTAGACAGTTAAATCTGCAGTTCCTTAAAAAAACATTCATCGTTTAAGATTTGACATCATAAAAAATAAAAACTAAAGTGACTTAGTAAAAAAATACATCATAGAAATTTTACCAATATATAAAAACATATTGATTAAATTATGAATTAAAACTCATGGATAAATTTAGTTTTGGTTTATTCAGGTGTATTGTTTCAGATATTGTATTTTAAGAAATCATATTGAGAAGTATTAAATTGCGTGTACAGCGATATCTCTCATAACGTACTAAATTCGTTTCCTGAATAAGTTCTTAATGCGAAGTGATCTTTATGCAAAGCATGCTCTGTACTAAAATACAATAACAAAAAATTTAATTTTTATGTCGACACAAAAAATTAAGACATCGGTTTGGAGCAATTTGGTGTGTTGATATAGTTTGATCTCAAGAGAAAATAGTAATTTATGACAAATAAATTTGCTATATGTGAAATAGTGGAAACTAATTTAGTTCATTATGCGAAGCAAGGTTCGTTATGCGAGTTATCTATTATCAAAAAAAAAGTACGTTATGCGTGTCGCACGTTATCCGAGGCGTATGCTATGCGAGGTATCACTATATATATATATACAATTAAGAATAATTTTGAACTTTTTGATCATATTTGATATACTTATATGATAAATTATAATTTATTTTTTCCTTTTTTGTGCCTGTTAACATTTAAATAACTAAAAGAGGGGAATAACATTATGCATTAGCAAATTCTGTATAAATATATGAAATTTTTGCAAATGTCATAAATATTACATCATATTATAAAACGACTTTCTCCAAATAATCATTATTCTTTTGACACTTACAAAATTAACACAAAAGATTTTGATTCTATTTATACGCTTTTCAAACTATGTATAATAGTTATTTTTAAGATTTAGAGTAAATAGAGAGTGATATTAACATTTAATTGAACAGAAGCATTGATAGTCAAAAAAGATTTGTAAAAATTTTACCAGTTATAAATTTGCCGATTACATATCTTAAATATTGCTATATAACACCTACTAATATTTTTCCGATTTGCTATGAAAACAGCTACATCTTCATATCCAATACTATGCATCCTCGACTTGATGAAGGTTATTCAAGAAATATTTTCTTTTTAGTGGCAAACTAGTTCTATATTGTAGATAGATGGGTTTTTCATAAGATACTATAATAACTCTATTTAAAATTAATTTGAATATATGAATTTAATGTTTTTTATTAAAAAATTATAAATATTATAAGGTTTTTTATTCCATATGTGATAGTATTAAATTTGAGATAAAGCTTGTCATCATGATTCTTTGTGCTAAATATTCTCTAAAAAAAATTTCAAAACAACATTTTACACCTTTGCTCATTTGATTCTTTATTAAAAACACTCTTTCATAAATATATGTGTGCATGCAATTTTTTAGTATCGGGTTCGAGAATAATTTGTAACAATTATTAAATTTTGACAAAAAATCAAGATAATTTATGTAAATTGATCCAAAATAATATATATTTTATTAATCAAAAATTATGAGTTTATAAAATTGGCTTTTATAAAGAGATAAAAGGATAGAAAAGGTTTTTATAAATACATTTCAATAAAATATGCTTTATTGTTCTAATATATTTACTTGCTATAGATATTAACTTTAATCAAAGATCTACCAGCCTATAAAAATATCTTTTGCATGAAAAACTTAAAATTGATCTCTCATTACTTCAAACTGAAACTCTTAATGCAATAAATACATTTTAAAAGTTCTTTTTAAAAAAAATATCTATGGCAAAATATAATAGATTTTTTATAAAATAAAAAATAATCTAAAATTTTCCCTTATGGTCATGTAAAAAATTGAAAATTAAATCGATAAAGCTTGTCCGGATATTACAGCGTCTGCATTAAAATCGAGCATGACTTATTTGTTTCACGCATCAAATAATTTTTTTTTAAATTTTAGATGTACTGATTTTACTTAAAAATAATTTTTGTTAGAATCGATTAATAATGCTTTTAATGAGGCTTTAATATCCGAGGGAGCATCTCGCTTTAAGCATATTAATAGCATAATTTATGGACCCTAGAATTTTCAATTTAACTCATTAAAAAAAATTTGTTGTTTCGCTTTGATCAAAATCAACTGCATTTAAGAACGGTGAATATGTAGACGAATAATTTACTGATTTATTCTATATTGCCGTTAAATTTTTAAATTATTTAATTCTATGGAATCCCATTCTATGCATGATGATTGTTTCATTTCTTATTCCTAGTGATTAAATTTATCAAAAAAATTTGACAAAAATGATAGGTTTAGTTTAAATTTCCTGATATAATTTGATGGTTACAAAAGAATCTTATTGGGTAAATTACAAGATGTGATATTTTAAACTATGCGCAATAGTAAGGGAGTCGTGCGCGATTTATGACGAAAGTCCTGTAAAAAAATTCGTTTACACAATCATATTTTATGTAGATTTATGAGTTTACAACATCTGATCGAAAAATTTATTCCGTATTAATAATTGACCTGCTATATTTTTGGTATAACACGAATTAAATCTCTTCATTAATTTAATTGCACAAAATTAAATTTCATCTTTAGTTTAATGTGCTAGTAAGATATTTTTATGATATTTATACCTTCTTTTTATCGATCAAATAACGTTAGTAGATTTCACTACATCAGGTATACTTCCATCAAAAATAATGAGATTTTTAACGAAACAGGACGTTTGGGTGCTGAGCTAAGTTTTTTAATTTAAAAAACAGTCAAAAGAATCCAGTGCAATATATTCAATATTTAAAATAATAAAATAAATCTTATCTAGTGTAATACTTGCATTTATAAAGAAAAATATTCATTTTATAAATTTATCATCAAATTAACTAAATTACTTTAAGATAATCAATGATTTATTAATCTCTATTTATATCAATAATTTTTATAATTCTGTTACAATTTTCAAGGAGTTATTTGCCCTATTTTAGACTGCTGTTATTCATGAAAAAATTGCCACATTCAAGACTACGTCACTTTCAACACTTCAAATAAATTATATAAATTTATATATGCTTTATCAAGACTTAGAAATTTAAGTTTGCAATCTTTGATGAGCTGCTTCAACATATTTTTAGTGCATTTTTTTTCCATTCATTTTCGTTCGGCAAATAAAGATTTATAAAAGGGTGAAAATTGACGTTTTTGTCATATGGTTTAAAAAAAAACTATTTTTTAAAAAGGATCAGGATAATTATCAATTATTGTGCTTACAAAGAAATTTTATTTTTATGTGATACAATACTATATGACCCAATTTATTTTGTAATTTTTTCATAATCATATCTTTACTATTTAAGAGTACAAATCGCACATGATTTGTTAAGATAATGCTAATAAGCTTCTAAACAAACATTTCCTCAGCTAATTGTCCAGCGAAAAACGGCGGATCGCAAAATTTATGTACCTGATTTTTAATGTTTAATGATAATTTCTTGGCTTAAATTAGAGGATTCAACTCATATGTCTAATCTCTGTTCCGTTTAAAAAGGAAAACCTAAATGTTCTCTGATATTGACGTACTTTCATTTTGTCTTGTTTGTTATCTTTGCTAAATTCTATTTAAAATAATCTTTGTAATGATAAACGAAGTAAAAGCCAGTGACTTTTAATCATTTAATTAATCTATGAAAGATAATCAAAGACATTAACGCAAGATTTTTACGATTAATGCTTATGGATATCAAAAATTACATCTTAATAATATCAGCCTATTATTCCCCATTTAATAAAAAAATCTCATTTTATTAAAGAATGTAAAAATTTCATTTATTAGTATTGTAAGCAATGTTGAAAAATTCCTTTTTGGATAATAAACATAATTTCATGGTAAAAAAATTAATTCAATTTAAATATTTATGATAAGAATCCAACAATAAAATCAAGAATCCTTGATGGTGTAAAATTTAAATCAATTTATTATATTGTCAATGAATTTCTTTATTAAATATTCAGAAAATATTTCTTATGTTCAACGAGATTTAACATAATTTTCCAACATTCTTTTAAATTCAAACAAAATTATAAAAAGCTAAAAAATCATTTTTGTAAAATTAACCTATTTATTGCGCGTTGCTCAATACGTGAAAATTAAATAGGCGTTAATCTATGACTAACTACGAGTTTATATGCGTGGTTGCCACATATTTGTATTTTTGAATTAATTAAAATGTATATTTGACTTTTTTTCGTTATAATTCTTTTTATTAATTCTCTAGATGTATACGTCAGTTAAGCTATGCGTCTATTTGTGCGAGACGTACGCCTTTTCGTTACCTGATTCTAAAATAATCCTTTGGTAAATTTATTATTATAAATCAAGGACTAATCAAGTCAATTATTTGATATTAATAGATAGTACTTGATAATTTAAAATTAGATACAAATAAATTCAGATCCTATAATGCTATCAAAGATGAAATGAAATTTATTTCCCAAATGAATGGTGCTGAAGCATTATTATATCATAATAATGTTGTTGTATTGAAGATGTTACAAGTAAAAAAAAATCAATAATATTTTAGAATACTGCTAAATCGGGAAGTGTTCTGAAAATCTATGTTATATCAAAGAATGCTTATATTAATGTTCGTTTCCCAAACACCGTTTACATCAAGGTAAAGATGAAAAATTTAAATATAGGATATATTACAATTGATTCATCGTCATAAAACTATCTATCTGGTTATTCAGACCAACTTAAATTCAATTTTTCTTTATTATGGCTATATAATAAAAGACAACGCATATTTCATCAGGCTTATTGATAATTTATGGTCGGATTCAAAAGAGCAAATAAAATGCTTCTTTTATGTTCATCCACTACGAAGTAACTTACTTATTGCCAATGTTATTGAGAATGGATATAAAAAGGCGGTAATATCTTTTAACGCCGGTAAAACATGGCCTGATCTAGTTGCAAAAATATACAACACAAATTCCATAACAAATAAACTAGTTATTCTAGATCTTTGTTATGCATTCAATACAATAGATACTTTAATAGAATGGATTATTATAAAGAGAGTTTCTTTTGAAATCAACAACGAAATTGTTAAAACCCACATCGTGACAT
Source organism: Cyprinella venusta (assembly GCA_038021265.1). Lineage (NCBI taxonomy): Eukaryota > Metazoa > Chordata > Actinopteri > Cypriniformes > Leuciscidae > Cyprinella > Cyprinella venusta. Next base: position 13,560 of record JBBNEX010000483.1, on the reverse strand, counting down.
TTGATGGAGGAAAAAATTGGATCACTACACCGCTATTCATGGGTGATCCGGCTTTACTTAATTATGGAAATTTAATTGTTGGATTTGAAAGAAATACCCTTGATTTGATCTACAGTTTCAATAATGGACAATTGTGGCACAAAATTAAATCAAATAAGAAAGTCAACATAAATCTACGAGTATACTCAAGAGTTCCACACGATTATTTAAAAACTTTTATTATTTCAACCGATAATACTAAAAAAAAATGGGTTTTTGATACAATGAATTTTTTCTTGATAATAAGTAAATTTATATTATTGATTTAGATAAAACATGCGAAGTAACCGATTACCATGAAATTAAATTATTTGCGGATGATTCATCATGTTTTCGAGGAGTTGAAACTACAGTGATAGTAAAAAAACCTTCCAGTATGTGTTTTGATGATTTGAAAAATCGAAAAATAAGATATTTTAAATCTTGCCCCTGTTTATCGTCAGATTTCGGATGGTATTTCTATTTTTAATCACAAGTCAATACAACTATTATTTTAATTATGATAAATGCTTACCAGAAGATGTATCAGGTATTCTGTCTTTACACTCATCTAATCAAAATGCAGTAAAAGAAACAAATTCAGAAGGGTATAATTAATGAAATTTATTCAGTTTTGCGGTATTAGAAGACAGTAAATGCCTTCCAAAAGCTGATCAGGACATATTATCTAACTCACAAAAGGATATAAGTAACGGTGAAGGTAGTTGTTTGTTTTTACATAGATATTTTTAATGAAATATTCATTCATACAAATGATGATATTTACAAAGTAATACTGGATGAATATTGTGGACCATTATCTGGTCCACTGGCGATCAAGAGTATAGGTGTCACAATAAGTGAACTCTACAAACAGTTTAGTTATGATATAAAAAATAAAATCGTCTATTATATCGAAAATGAAGATTTTCAATGCCCAAAACAAGGTTGTTTTGATGAATATTCGGCAAAAAACCTCGAAGAAGGGATAGTTATAAAAAATATAAGCTCTTTTCAATTTGTGGATCATATGACAAACAACATGATCATCCTTTCGAATAATATACTTTATTTATTATCAATGACAACAAGTTATTTTCAAATATTAGATCGGAATGTCAACACCTTCATGTATTCGGACAGCCAAAAGTATAATAATTCAGCAATTTTTAGAATTTTATCATATGTTAAAAACAGCATCTTTCTCTGTGTATACAGTTTTTTACAGTTCGAATCGAAGTGCATGAAATATTTAATGAAAGTCGAAAATTATTACTACCAAGAAACATTATCCTTTCACATCATCCATTTGAGTAATAGCTCGCTGCTTTTTTACAAAGAAATCGAAGCCGAGGCAGAAAATCTTGAATCTGATGATTTGAAATTTAAAATGACAGCCGAATTCGAAATTTTAAATGTTTCTCACTTCACCATCATTCAGCAAACTATATATTACATCAATAATGGATACTTACTAAGAATAAATCTTTTTGACAGATCTCGTATAGATCAAGTCTACAGAAAGAAGTTTGAGAACGTCAAAAATATCCAGAGCTTTCACACTAATCTTGGTAAATTAAATAATAATTTTTTAGCGTTAGAAACACCAAAAGATATATTGAGTTGTTCTTATATTCTCAGAGAGATAAAAAATGATGAATATGCTTGCTTATGTCCCAACAATTCAGTTCTGAGACAAACGGTGAACTGTTTCTGCCCTCTTGATGACTGTCATTGTTTAAGTAATTAAATAATGTCTAATAAAGAACCCTTATGTCACGGATTTTATTGCAGGAACCAAAACTGTTTAAGTGAAAATATTCGTTGTAATGGAATCGATGATTGCGGTGATAACACTGATGAGGAACAATGCGAAGGTAAGAATTTTTGTTGTCCCTAGTTGATTGCAATACTGACCAATATGCTTGTAATAATAAATGCATCGACTTAAATGAAAAATGTTCGAACCAAATCTTCTTTGCCAACGAATCCTTGATTTACACCTGTATGAGCGCAAAATACATACTTAATAATGGTATTTCTACGATTTTTATAATTTAAGAGTCGAGCTTTTTGAGTCGACATAAACTTATAATCCTGATTTTTCTAAGCATCATTTTTTCGTTTATTTTAATCTTATTCAATAAAAAAGCCATAAAGCAGCTTAGGATTCATAAAATACAATGTAATAGAATTTTTATTGACTATAGATTTACGAAAATATCAGTTCTACGTTTTCTTTACTCGGAACCTTGAAACATGAAAAAAACGACTCAAAATTTGCTACTGCTTTGATATATAATACATTTTTAAATTTATTATTAATCTTTCATTGCTATTAGCTTTAATTATTGAAATCATTCAATCTGATCATATGAAATTTTTTTTTAATCAATTAAGTCAAAATAAACTACTTTATAAGAGAGAATGTCAGATTATTTCTCGCATTAACAAGAATTTTTAATAAATTGGTAATTTTTGCCTCTAAGACGTAACCTTAATAAGATTTTTACTCTAATTTGGAAACTTGCTAATCAAAATACTTTCGGGATTGATCGCCTTCGACTTATTTCAATCGTGAAGGTTTCATTTACTATTGTCCAATTCTCATTTTGCACGACGCATTTTAGAATGCGTTAAATAAAGTATAATTTAATACTTATCTGACTTTTAGTGATAATTTATATTTGGGTAATGGTCAATATAGCGCTGAAAACTTGACAAAAATTTTTTGTAAAGTAACCATAAATTAAAGAACGGTGAATATTAGCTTTATTTGACAAAAACTAAAATTTTATTTATTGAATTTCATTGAAAATAATAATAATAAAAATTTAAATTGGATGAGAAATTGTTTTATTATTGTTGGCTTAGTAAAATACCTACTTCTCTCCTTAATCCAACAGGTGAGCTGCGCATGTCACTCGCGCAAATTGATCATTTTTGTCATTACACTGCTGTTTATTTCTTTGACTTTATGTTCTGATGTTACCATGATTAAAGAATTATTTATGTTTAATATTTTTTCTGTTAGATTTTTTGTTCAGATCTTCCATACAATTTTTTTTATTGCACTAAAAGCCTCATCATTGGGATTCGATAACAAAGAATAAGAACTTAATACATTAATGCGGGATTGTGAGCCATAAATAAATTTTTAAATTCTTTAGATTTTTGGAATCTCACTTTTTGTTTTGTAAATGTCTCTAACTTTATTCTTATTAATTTTACTTTCCTAAAAAGTTTAACAAAAGAGTTAGATATGTCAATATTCACATTTTATTAATTTTTACAACTTATTGACTACGAAAAAAAATCTTATTTTGTAGAGGAATAGACATATTATTTAAAATTATGCGTGATAGAAAATAATGTTTCCAACATGAAGCAAGCGTTGTAGTATCATAATTAGAAACTATAAAATTTTTATTTGAGAAAATATATTTTAAATTTTGAATACATTTCGAAAATTTCAAGTTTTTTGAGGATGTAAAAATTTTTATGATCAAAAGAATAAATATATCGTTTTATTTTGGATTTTAGGTAACAAAAGAACATTTCTTACTCTATTTCTACCTTATTTTGTTTATTAAGTTTTTTTATTCAGTAAATTCTTGATTAGCTTTCTTAATTCTTTCTAAGAGTATTTTCTTTACGCGAAACGATTTATATGCGAAGCATGCCTTGTACTAAAATTCAATCACAAAAAAATTAATTTTTTTGTCAACATAAATTATAAAAACCTTGTATTAGACCAATATTTTGTCTCGATATCGTTCGATCTTAAGAGAAAATGTTAATTTATGACAAACACGCTCGCTTAAGCGAAAAAGAAGAATCTGATTTTGGTCATTGTTTAAACAAGGCTCGTTATTCGATTTATCTATGTGAAAAAAAAGTGCGTCATGAGCAGTGTAAGTTATTTGTGAAGTACGCTATGAGAAATATCACTGCATTTCTGTCAATATTAAAATTGATCTATGTACGCAAATAGGACTGATTTTTAAAATTTAACAAAATATTAAAACCAGTAAATAAATCCTCTGTTCGACTACTTCTCACCTGTTTCCAACAATTTATAAGAACACTAATTATAAATTTAGAAAAAGAATAACTTAATAATTTCTAATAATAATATCATTTATAGCATTAAAAAGTTATCTTTTGGTAATTTAATTTTAAATTTATTGTATATCGCGCACCTAATATATGTAAAAAGAATTCCAGGCTCAAACCCTTTAATGTATGATAACGATTTAATTAATGATCAAATTCTAAAAGTATTTAAAACAAAAATAAGAGTTAATTATCAAAATATGATATTTTAATTAAACTTGAAGCTCAGTATTGTCGATTCGAATACACGCCATAGCTCAAACAGAACAATAATTATTAAATTTTATGAAGAAATATTATCTCTTGGTATTGAATTAGTGATTAAAATTTTTTGTATAATGATCGAAACATCAAAACGATATAAATGCATATCAACAAGGAACCACATTTTTTTGTGAAAATTAGCGTTAGGCAAATAGCTGCGTGCCTCTATCAAGTTTTTTCAATATTTAAAAAATATTTTATTAATTTTGCTTTTATATCGACTTTACTGTAAAATTTTTTATAAATACTTAACCTAAATCGATTCTTTGAATAGAAAATATAATAATTTACGAATTGTCAATAAAATTTAAAACAGTTATTTGTCGATTATTTAAGTTGGTAATGATGTGCAATGATAATCGACCAAACCAAATCGTGCGCCATAAAAATATTACACGTATCAAAAATTTATATAACTTTTCATTTTAGATGAAAAAATATTTTTTTGTCCACTTCCGTGATATAAATAATAAATGCGTCGGTATTTTGAACTCACTAATTGATAGAATTTTAAATAAAAAGTACTTTTAGGTGCAATTTTTTTCTGAATATCAATAAACACTGTTTTTGATTGAATTTATGTGAAAATATTGTACTTAATTTACATTTTAACACACGAGTTTTTACCAATCGACCTAACTTTTATCGGGTGTCTATTCTTGATATGTTGATTTAATCATGTCTAAATATTTTGATCGCCCGCTGTGAATTTACAAGATGAAATTAAACATGAATGTCATTAATCCACAACTCGAGGTAAAAAAATAATTATTATTAGCTGTTAATTTTGTTACATAACTTACGATGAGAAATGCACGAAAAAGTTTATCTACTTCTAAATCTACTTGGTGGAGATCAGTAAAAGTCGTAATTAATGCGAATTTTAAAAAAAATAATAAATTAAATACTGTTGTATTTCAGAATTATTTAAAATTATCAAATATTTATTACTCTTACATAAAATAAGTGTTTGATCGATATAAAAATAATTAAATTATGCCTCCAATCGCTCTTTTTAACATATTTTTTCTATTTGCAAATTAAATTGAACTTAAATAATGTATTTTGGCCTATGTTGCATCTTTTAGGATTATCGTGGAGTAATTGTTGGTAAAATCAATATACAGCCATCTTAATCTTAAAAAACGATTCTTTGGTATTTATTGAAGTATCAGATATTTTATAAATAAATTCGATTTAAAATTATGGATTCTATTTTTTTAATTCAGAAATTAGGCAATAAATAATAATATGAAAGGCCTCCATTATAGTAAAGCGAGCTGTTTGTTTAAAAATTAAAAATAGTACTTTATGGCAAATTTTCTTATAATTTTTTTCATCATGTACTCCATCATTTGTTTTTTGCAAAAATTTTATTTTTTGCGATTCACCGTCGATTTAATGCATATGTCACCGGCAGTTTGAGAAATCCGGCAATTCGTGAAATCGTTGAGATTTCAATATTAAAACAATATAAAATGTTTTTGTTAGCTTAAAAATATTTATTTATGCCATTTTAAAATATTTTTTGTTAGTTTTATAGTTTTTACACCAATATCTTACTGAAATTTTTTTTAAATATTGTAGAATTCCAGAAACTTCCATCAAATAAATTCTATATACTTACTATCAGGTGGCCTGATTTAACATTTATTATCTCTTAAAAATATTTTAAATCTTACTAGTATTAAATAAACCACGATTTCCTAAATTGCCGAAATTACTTGAATTGTCGGTAATACAAATATAAAAAAAAATGATGGAAATTTTTGTTCTTGGCATTTTCTAAATGTTCTTTTAAAAAGAGAATAAATGACGATTCATGGTAAAGATCAGAATAAAAATAAGGCAAACCGAAAATTAATAAATATTTTGAAAGCTCATGATAAGCTACTTTGGCACAATTTTATCTTGAAACACTAAAATCTAAAAAAATACAAAATTGACAAAAAACGAAAAAAATTTCTAAACTTGATGCGTACTCTTAGATTTATGAGTGATATTAAAAGCATTGCAATCTTTTCTAGACAAATGATTTATCTAAATAACAAAAATTTGCATTTATACTATCACTTTTATTTTATTTTTCAGCTTACAAACTATATGCTCACAACACATAATCTATGGCTTTAATTTAATTAGAATCAAACAAAAGGAGAAAAAAAAAGCTATAACCAATAAAATACATTTTTTGTCGCTACTATATACGATACTCACATTGTATGATGATAAATATAAATTTATTTACCATATCTAAATATCTATATTTCTGAAGGAAAACAAAAATTCCTCAGTTATTAATTGAACCTACAATGGGAAAAAAAATTATCAGCGACATTGTTCAAAACTTCTTAACGATTTTTAATACGTATAGAATTGCCTAGTAATTTAAAAATTTTAAAATTGGCCTAAGATCATACAAAGAGTAAGATAACAGAAGCAACTGATGATTTTTCATTTCACTTTTATTCCACTGCGGCTTTTATTTTATAAATTTATTTTTTAAAGGTTTCCAAATTTGCGTCAAAAGAAGATTTTATTATTCAGTCAAAATTTGAAAGAAAATAATTAATTTAGAGATGCTTTAAATAATAAAATATAAGCACGGTATATTTTAGTCTTAATAATTTTCAGGGTCAGCAGAATAATTTGTGCAGACACTCGGTTCCCCAGTATCTCCTAATTCATATAAGGCAAGATTTTTCCGATTCTTAATTTCAATAACAAAATTTACATTGCAAGTTTTTATTACATAGTCTTCAATTTCAATTTTTCCTAAAATAAATTGAAATAAAGTAGCAAAGACAATTAACCATTCGGTCACTGAATTTGTGACAAGAAATATCTAAATATAAATATATGTATCACTTTGTATTTCCGAACCTTTTCTTCATCTGAAAAGCCGTCATAAGCTGAGAAGCGTTTATAAAGTATACCTTAAAAGTTAGATCAAAATTTTACTGCCTATTTGAAAGATTAGGATAAATGTTGAAAATAATGATGTTAGCAGTCTAAGAATAAAAATCAAGCGGCTCTTCTTAAAATCTATGGAAAAAAATTTTAAAATAAATTTTGTAGCCATTGTATGATACCAAAAATAAATAACGTAGATCGTCATGCACGTGAATGTTAGGATGTTATGAAATATGATATAGTTATCAACCTAGGTAATTATAATTACGATTACGTCAAACATGAATATCACTGGAAACATTAAATTTCCTAATAATCCAAAGTAATACATCTGATTATTGATGTTTTTTTTGTAGCCAAATTCATTCAAAATATTGTACATTCCTTTTGTATAAATAAGGGAACAAATAATGGAGAAAAAATTAAAAGTTTCTATAAATGCTCGTGCCAATGGCTCGATCGCTGTATTACTTAATATTTAGACAGCATGTTAACCTTATCAATGGAGGATAATAAACAAGTTTTTTCCTAATCAAAGTGATCATTGATCTTTTATTTAACATTCTGTTGTATACCCCACTGAAAAGCCTATGAGCATAAAAATTACTCCAAAAGAGGCATGTAAGTCTGTTCTTCTTCCATGAAAAATGTCTCCAGCCTAAATATTTTATATTACGAAACCGTTATTTTTATATTTGAGCATGGTTTATTAGATTTTAACGCTTTTGCCATGTTCATTTCATAAGATATAATTTAAAGACAGATATAATGTTAAATGAATTCAATCACAATCCTTAATAAGTAATAAGTTATTACAAAAGTCTAAAATTAACTTTATTCTACCAGAAAAATCACCAGTGATTTAAATTAGATATTTTATTGAGGATTATCCGTAATGAGCTCAAGTTATAGTTGTTAAGAATTTGAACAATTTTATGTAGTAACAAACATTTTTTTGTTCCTTAAAGAGTCACATACATTATCACAGCATTTTATTTGTATTTTAGAAATATTTAATATATGCGCAGTTACTTTTAATATGATGACCAAAATGCTGACAATAATATGGGTATTAAATTTCAGTCGGACGTAAATTTTGATCGGTAAAAAAATAGAAGCGTATGGTTAATAATTATTGGATTTTTTATTTTTTGTATTTACATATTTAAGTTTTTGAGATAAGAAATTGTATTTTAATCCATAAAAAGCGTATTAAATCTTATCTTATTAAAAAACAATATGACAAAAATATAAATTTATCCCTAAAATATCTATTGAGTTGATATATATGTATTCTATGTACTAAAAATCGTTTATGTTATTTAAATTGAATTAATTAGTTGAAAAATGGAATAATTTTTTGTGTCTTTTATGTCTAACGAGGAATGACGTAAAAAATTATTTCGACAAAATTATTATTTAATGAGTCATATTTGTGATTATATGACAGATATTAGAAATGAAATCTAGTAAATGTGGTTTTTTTAATATCATTTCAAATATTCAATTGTGTTTTATTGTAAATCGGATTATGTTGTTTCAGTAATAATGTAAAAGTGGATAAATTGCTATTTTAGTCCACGAACATCTCTCTGTTGTAATAAAATTTAGCGAAAAATTGTGAGTGCAAATATTTTTAATTTTAGTCTTAAGCAAGTAATATTAAATAAAAAAGAAGATATACTCGTATTTTGATACGCAATTATGTTTTTTCGGCCTCCTTAATACGCAATTGTCACAACTATTGGCATATATAACTAAATTTTAAACATTCCTATGGTTTCGATCTGTTTGATTTATGATGCATAATAATACAACTGATAATTTAACATAAAAACTTTATTATTGATAAAGATAAGTCGAACTATTACATATTAAAATATTTATAGAGGTGTGCATGAACTTTAGTTCAGTGTGCAAGAAGTTTATTCTATCGTGCGTTAAGTTTTTTCCAGTGGGCATCATATTTAGCCTAAAGTTAAAAAATCTATTTCAATGTGCAAGAAGTTTAGCCAAAATATACTAAAAGTTAACAATATACTATCAAAGCACTTCCGACATTCAATTAGGTTTTTATTTATAAATATTATATAATGTAAATGCGTGCGTAATAAAATTAATTTTTTAAACAGTAAATTTTTAATTTAAAAAACTAAAAAATGTCTAAATTATTGGAAATTTAAGGTTGGTCTAAGTTCTTTATTCATTTATTATAACAACATATTTAGTGATTTTATAAAATCAATTAAGGTAATTCTCGTATTAAAATTTAGCTGACTAATATAGAAATTATTTTACTCAACTGACCCCAATAATAATTTCTCAAAAAAGGCTGGTAGCTTTTTAATTTTCGTGGGCTTTTATACTGAATATATCTATGAAAGAGTCGCGTTAATGTTAAAGAGCACTGAATAGACAAGACCTAAAGAATGCATGCCAGATTAATATCCTAAAGATACTAAGGCATTTAAAAGCCTAATTAAGCTTAAAGAAATTCTTTTTGTTAAAAAATGTCGTGCTGATGAATACGCAAATAACAAAACTTTGAAAAATAAAATAATAAACTATTTAGCCGTAGTATAATTCAGCTTACAATATCGTAAAATAACTGATAATGTCAGAACTAAATTATAGGCGTCCTCACAAAAGAGCTTAAGTTCAGCTATTTTAGCATTTAATATATCCTTAGTTTTATGGTGTATTTAAGAATAAAGCATAAACCGATTTTACTCAGAATGTATTAAGTTGGTTATCAGTCCATAATTACATACTTTAACAGATCATTTAACCTCAGAAACAGTAATCTAGTTTTAATAGAAATAAATATGCATAATTTAGACCTTAGTATCTACTATCAGTAAGCAGCCGTAGCCTTAACTCCTCACTCAATGATTTTAGACGCAAATAGGTCAAAATGACTCCTCTATATTTGCACTATCAATAACGTGCAGAATTTCAGTTAAATATGAGATCTGCTTGTTTAGTACTATAAAGATTTAAATCGGTGTGGAGATTCGTAAAAACTTTCTTTTAAAAATCGAAAAAACAAAGATCGTAAATAATGGTCTTTTTTAAGTCTTCGAAATCGTATAAAATATTTTAAATGCTAAAAGTATATCGATATATTTTCAGTCCAACTTTCTGTCCAGAATTAAATTCAATCTAAGAGTTTTTTGGATTCATAAAAAGTTAAAATCGCACTTTTCAGGAAAGGCTCCATAAATCTGTTTGACTCATTTGATTTGTTGAAAAATTGTGATTTCGTCACACGATTAAGATTTAAACAAACTTTAGATAAGTAAAAGGGCATGTCTTTTGAAAGTATTGATATTTTTTTAAAAGTATGTGCAAATATTTATGTTTTTTTTGATTAAAATTATTAGCTTTTGACTCCATAATTCGTTAATCATAAATAATTAGAAACATATAATTCACGACGTTCTGGTCGAACTTAATTCACTATTTTAAAAAATTCTTGAACACCAGGAAAAAATTCGTTTACGTATCTTTGTCAAATCTATGTTAATTTAATATAAGCTGTAGGATTTTTTTACTTGTCAATTTTTTATGGTGACAAAAAGGTATGCGATTGTTGATTACATTTCTAACAAGGTAATTTTCGTGTGCTCTCTTAATCGACAAATACAAATGCGCAATATATTAATGTTTTTTTGTAATAGAATTAATGCAGCTTATCAATACGATTTTATATCTTCAGTAATCACATCAAATTCCGTTATTTGAAAACGAAAGAAACTAATTCTTATCCTTCTGGTTTCAGTATTTTTTGGTCCAACATTTAATCACTGTTTTATTCCAATAACTGTAAATTATGCATAAAATATTTTTTTGTGTGTTTGTATGAATAATATATATTTAATTTAGAGCCTTTGTAGGTATCAATAAGTTTCATACATAAAAACCATAAATAGATTATTTAGACTTCTTGATCCTTGAATAGTTTTTAAGCTTGCTTCACTGAAATGGCTTTTTCCTATATGCAAATTTTTTTATCAAAAAAATGAATTTATGATATTCTTGCCACTAGTTAAAGTATTAAAGAACTATTTTTATGTATCGCAATGCTCAAGTATTAATTTCGGTCAAGTTACTTTTAAAAAACCTGACACAAAATACATTCATCAAGAATATATAATTTTTTCTGATATTCGTTTTGATATTGTCACTTAAAAATAATAACATGTAATAATGCATAACAACTATTATAGAAAATTTTTTCATGTGTCGAAATGCCCTTTTTTTAAAATTAGGCTTTGTTTTATAGTGACGATTGTAGCAAAGAATAAATAGCATAATTTTTACAACATAAAGATAATATTTACTTATTTAAAGAGTTTTTACTTCTCACATGAGGACTCGAGAAGTATTTTCTACTGATTTATCAGCTTCAATCATCTTAATATATATTTGATGCTACATTTGAGAATATTTTAATGAGCTGTAAAATTTAATTCCTTAAACCTCATCTATATGTGTTTAATTATTCGACTAGATATTTCGCGAATATACTTTACTGCTTTATTGCGTCTGATAGTATATTTTATTGAAGTATAAAAAATATTGCAGTGCACAGTATTATAGGCAGTAGGACTAACAATACAATTTTCAAATAATTATTTCATAACATTCTATACGCTATTATCTAAATCTTTTTATGTTTCTGGCCGGTACACTCATTTATGGGTCCGTAAGGGGCGGTGTAGCTAAGCGTAGCCACCGCAAATATCATTATTGATTTTTTAAAGGCTTAAAATTTTGGAATAGTAAATAAATCATATTTATAACCATAAAAAATACCGCAAATTTTTTCTTGTGATTTTAATTTATTGATCCTGATATTCGTTGTTCAATATTCTTTTCAATGTTAAATCAGTTTTTAGCAAAGAAGGTGATTTTTTAAAAAATTTCATGTAACAATCAGAATAATCGCTGATTATGAAGTAAATAAGGTACTTCTCGGAACATTTTATTTTATTCATTGCTTCTTCTGTGTCAGAATTATCTGAAAACATTATGTCGCCAATAATTTTATTAAAAATTCCTGTTTTACTTGCAAATATTATAATAATCTTTCATAAATCTAATAAATAAAAAAAATATGTTGTTTTTCGGAATAACAGTTAAGTATCTTATCGATCACTACTATTAATGTATTTTTATTGGTTTTCTTGAGCTACTTTTTAACTAATAAAAAAATTTTAAATCTTTTTTCTTATAAGTTTTGTTTTTACCAAAAAATCTAGATTTCACTGTCTAACTGCAAGCCTGAGCTTATATTATATTTATGTAATGTTCACTGACATTAATAATATATCTTCAATCAACAATTCTAAAGATTCTTTCATCAAAATTTTAAAAAACTTGTCTTTTTTATGATTTAATCATGTTTGGTAAATCAAGACATCAGATGATCAATAATTTTTTTTGCTCATAAGAATGACATTAATTCAAAAATTTCTTTATTTCTTGATAAAAATATTAATTTTTTGCCGTTGAAATATAGGCTTAGTTCTATTATCTGAGAAATTGTATTTAAAAATTTTGATTTTTTACTCTAAATATTTGAAAAAAATGTACGAAATAATTGTAATGTTAATCTTCTTTATGTTTTAGTTTAATCCTGTTACCGCATCTTATTTTTCTTTATGATATTGTTTAATGATATTTATTTAATATCAAATTTTGTATATTACTTAAAATATCACCTTTTTGATAAAATAAGTCATTTTTTAAGATTAAACCTGTGTTTATTATCATAAAAACTAATCTATGTTAAAACGACACTTTGTCAGATGTTAGTAAAGCCATGACTCACGTAAAAAGCATATATAAGCAATTTCATGATTTTTCTTATTTAATCATTTAAGTTCTTTCTTTGTAGTGAATGGGTTTATTTAAAACTTGAATACAGATTAATCGATTAAAATTAGCTGATATATTTTCAACAATTGTCTATAAAAGATGTTAGCTTATTTCACTATTATTAAGAATTGTGGACTATTAAAAGAAGAGCATTAATGATCATATTTACAAATTTCGATAACTTTATTTTTAGTTTAATATAGAACATGAAAATCAAATATTTACGACAACAAATCGTCTGTGGATACAGGTCTTTTTACAATATTTGCAAGAAAATGTTTTATAATCTTTATTGACGGGTAGAAAGAAAAATATTTTTTTGTTGTGGCAATTATTAGTTTGATTTTTATTTTGGTGATCTTTTTA
>JBBNEX010000481.1:0-26666 GCA_038021265.1 Cyprinella venusta | reverse complement strand
TCGAAAAACATTACCACTGCAAATAGAAAGGAATTTTAAGCCAGTCAGGGCTGGTTTTTAAGATTTAAATAAAGTTGCGGAATCAATAGGGTCACTATACAGGATGAGACAGATAGCGCAAATAAGAAAGAAGCAGAAGAATTCTCTGCTAGCTTCGAAAGATTAATTATTGATGAAGGCTAAACTCCGTAACAATTATTAAACGCCGATAAAACCGGTCTTTTTTGGAAGAGATTGCCTAAAAGAACCTATATCACAAATTAGGGAAAAATGCCTGGACACAAACCCATAAAATACAGACTGACACCACTGTTTTCATCGAATTCGAGTTGAGACATAAAGATCAAACATCTTTTGGCTTATCATTCTCAAAATCTTCGATTTTTAAAAAAAAGAACATTATAAAATCAAAACTGCCCGTTCATTGGAAATTAAACACTAAAGGCTGGGTTACTCAAGTTATCTTCAAGGAATAGATTCTGAAAACCATTGATTCTGCTGTTAAGAAATTCCTAGAAGACAAAAAACTACTACTTAAAGCTTTTTTAATACTAAAAAATTCCACTGGTCACTCAAAAGATCTTGAGGACATACTTAAGAAAAATTATCCATTTATAAAGGTACTGTATCTCTCCCTAAACACCACGCCTATCATTCTGTCAATTAATCAGCAAGTTATTTCCAACTTTAAAAAACTTAATAATAAAGGTCTCTTGAATAATGTATTTCAAGAATGCGAATTTTGTTAAGACATGTACGTTCTGAAGTTTTGGAAAGAGAAATTGATATTCTAAAAGCAATCAAACTTATAGACAAGGCGTAAAGTAATGTGTCTCAAAAATGTCTCAATTCGACCTTAAAAACGTTAGTTCACTCTAGAACCAAAGGAGGAGAAATTGACCATAAAAAAGTGGTGAAACACATCATCACGGTTGCTCAAAAGTTAAAATGGGAGATAGATGAGAAGAATGTAGAGGAACTTATTGAAGAAAACAATGAAGAGCCTACAATTGAAGAGCTTCAAGCCCTTTTAACCCAGCAAAATAATCAAAATTTAATGAATTTTTTGTCTAACGAAGAGAAACTACCCGGGCAAGTAATATTAATTGGTAGCATTAACGAATTTCTGATCAAACGGGAGGGGGTTCAGAAATTTACATATGCTAATTATCGACGTTCAGCTAAAGCAAATAGGATAGATGATCTCTATAATAACACTCTTGCTCGTTATTTTAGGCAAAGTTTGAAGAAAAGGGAGAAACAGGCAACCTTGGACGTGTTTTTTAAAACAACAGATATCTAGAAGCGGAAAAAATTTAAGAGAATGACGCTCAAACTCTTTCAAATCTTAAAAAACTTAATTAATTAAAAAATGATTATATATGATATTTTTTATGCTAAATTTCCTGTTATAGAACGAGTTAATTTTTTTAAGTGTATTTTAGGGCAAAACTGGCATCGCATAACGATCGTTTCGCGTAAAGAACTTACTCCTTAAACTAATTGAGTACGTTAAGAGTTGTATCACTGTGTTGAAATGGTTTTATGCCCTTTTTTTCACTGATATAAAAATATTAATAGCTGAATTATTTTCTGATTATTGACGCATAAAATTATCATTAGTGGATTATTAAAATTTTTTTTGGTTTATTAGGGGTAGATTGGTTATATTCATTGTTCATAAAAGAAGTCTATTTGTTTTCTCTAACCGTTATGGGCATATTTTTGATAAAAAGACTAGAAGAGAAAAATTTTTTTCAATCTATCCTGAAATATTCTTGCCAGTGTCAAATATCCCTCCATAATGTATGTGGCAAATTTGCTACAGAAGGCGATTTTTATCTCTATTACTTAGAAATTAGCACTAATTATTTCGAGTAATATCCGATGAAACGATCGAGTTATTTGCAATGATGATTCATGATTCAATGTCAATTGATATTTTTTTTTAGTAGGATGAGAAACCATTTGTCACATGCTTATGATTTCGCATGCAGATTCTAACTCTGCCAGTCTTCTGGGGTATTAGACGTTTAAAGTAAAACTATTTAAGTAAATATATCTCAAATATGTATATATCTTAACCTGCTGTAGCCCCTATTATTTTTTTTATTTTTATATAATTTAGTTTTTTCTTAATATTTTTTATAATAATTTTTAATATTATAAATGACGATCGATGATTTAGGCGTCTGACTGTCAGGCAGTGCCCGTAGGCTAATAATTTTCCTACCCTAGCTTGAAGAAAGAGCAACCATGCCCGGTGGGCTTTGGTTCTCAGAGAAACTTTGTTGGGCCCAGAGATTTTTAATATACGAACTGTACATGTTCGAGATTGATTTACATAATGTAATAAATTTTATTTTTGTCTCTTGAACCATTGCTTTGCCTCCTACGAAGCCATTAAAATAAGAAAAATCGAATCTAGGGCTTACTTTAGTTTCGATGTAGGATAATTATCAAAAAATAAGGTGCGGGGCGTAATAAAATATGGGCATTCATTATAAATATACTTTATAGAGTTATAAAGTTGTTATTTTAAAAAATGCATTCATTTGAAGAATGCTCCAAAATATTTGTTATTAATTTTTTTTAAATATTTTTTTAATTTTTAAGCCATTTACTCTGCATTTTAATAAAAAATCTAAACCCAAATTAAGTTGGGGATGTAATTTAGAAAATTCTATCCAATTAGAGAAATTAAATAGTTTAATTTATGGTCTTTTCACAAAATATTTGTTAAATTACCTATATTAAACGCCTTAGAAGTTAATACCTTATCTGTTACCTTTTTTTAAAATTCTTTTGCGTTGGAACTTTAAGTTCTTAAATATAAATCACATAACGTTCTAGATTCTGGAGATTTTAGTTTTAAAAAGCGGTTAAACCAAAGTAGAGACTCTGTGACCCATGTTAATGTCAATTGATATAAATTTGTTTTTTTTGTATATTCACATAAATTTACGGCAAATTTGTGTCATATCTGTAAAATTTATTAAACTAGAAAACATCAATACGGTAATTTCACCCCCTTTGGATCATTTTAGCACTAACAATCAATTATTGTTTGCAGTATCAAGAGTTTATTAGGTGAAAATTTTTTATTTTTTTATAATCAATTTAGATCATTAATTTTATCAGATTACAAGTATAAATTTTGTTTAGCATAATTATCATTGAATTACGGGTTTATTAATTAAAATAATGAAATTTTAGAGATTAGATTTAAAATTTGGATACTTACTTCCTTTGCATCATGGTCAAACGATTATATTTCCTTTTACCTCAGTGTATAGACGCGAGAAAACTAATCTGAATAGCAAATGAGATAAGACGATTACTCAAGTATTTAAGTTGTTTAAATTTGTTCTGATCGTTTAATTTTCGACATTACATACTTCATCTAGGTTCGAGTTAACACTTCAATTCATTCATATCAGTTTCGATATAAATTCATGCAAAAATACTAAAATTATTTATAAGGAGATCTTTTCTGTAATACATTATAAAGAATATTATATTATTATCATTTTAAAAATAAATGATGAATCAATGTTGTTCGAGAATAGACTTTCTTCAACAACGTTATATATTTAATTATAATGAAGTGTTTATAGACCGAAAATGTCAAACGTATAAAATAAGCAAATTTTTTTAAATCTCAGTAGTTTTAAATCTCCAAGTCCTATTTTTTTAGTCCACTAATATTTATTGATGTCTACAGACTGTTTTTTTAAGCTAAAAGTGCCAACAATTTCTGTTCGAAAATTTCTCTATTTGGACTTAGAAAAGCAAACAGCGAATATCTTATATCATATCGTTATAATAAATCCTTAACATGGCATAATAGGAAATCCTAAAACTATTGACACTTTTTGTTGAAATATAGAGCAAAACCAATAGAAAAGTTTTTATTGTATACTGAATAACTGGCTGAAGTAACTTATAGCGGAAATTTTCGCATGCGCTAAAATGCGGTATTAATTAATCTTTAAAATAAACAATATAATCTTTTGTTTAATCTACATTTAAGTGGGATTTAATTTTTAATCTGTTTTATACAATCTTTTTTGAATATTGAAAAATTAATGGATTGTATCTATTAAAGCTTACTCACTCTTATTTTTGTTTTAAAAGACGAATTAAAAATACCTTTGATAATTTTTATTTATTGGATTTAATTAATTTTTAACTAATTCGTGTAAAAAACAAATTTTAAACTGGCTTTAAATATAATAAAAAATTTTAGTCAAAATCATTGATACATAATAATAATTGTTTTTAAATGACAAGATAAGGGATTTTATTAAATCTAGGATCATGTTCGGTGAAAAATCTATTTCACTGGTTAATTTCATCTTCTTAAATCTAAATTTTCACATATTTTTTTCATTAATTAGTAAATCTAGGCCTAAGTATTTTTTTTTCAATATTTTATGATCCCAACACAACAACTTTCCGTATTATTTCTATTTATTCCATATATTAAATGCGTTATAAAAAAATTAAAAATTAAAAAAATAAAGAGAATAGTTCACTGCACGATAAAAATGTAATGGATTGACGACAAAATCAGTCAAAACATTTTTTAAAAATAATCAAAATACTTTTAAGACCGAAATTGGTTGCTATGAATTTCCGAACTAGGAACTAAATATCCTCAATTATTAAATTTCCGACATTTTTATTTTTTAGTAGAGCTTCTTTGCTCTTCTTTTAGCTAAGTACGTGAAAATCATAATCTATATAAAACAATTGATTTTTATTGATGGTTATGTCAACAATTATGATTACCTACCCTTAAGTCTGGTAAAGTGCATGACTTGTGGTCTATACATTAAAAATGACCTCGTTTATAGCTAGAATTTGCGACGATTGATTCGTTAAACAGTAAAATATGCCTTAAATCTACGTTTCTATTACCAATTTGCCTAATTTTCCGACCAAATATCTCTTTTACGTCTAAAACGTACAATTATAATTTTTCAATCCAAAGAGGAAACGAGTCGAAATCAAAAACTAAAAAAATGTTCTATGAGTGATGTTTTTGAAATTTAAATCTCCAAATATATAAGGAAAAAGGACAGAGAAATGTTTTATTTATAAAGAATCTTGCGTGAATTTTATTTTTTACGCATCATGTGAGATTCAAAGCTCTTAAGCGCATTTATTACATCGAAAATGATATAAATTATAAATTAAACTTTTCTGTATCTTCCTCTGATTCATCGGGAAAAATTCGCATATTATTGTGGCCTATGTTGCGATTTTATTTGCAAGCGAAAGTATATCACAGATTTTAAATAATTTGCAATGTTTTTTATTTAATTAGGCTTTTGAGTAATTTTCGTTCCATTAATAAAGATTAACAAATATTAATTTGTGAGATTAACATAATATAATCGATTTAAATTTTTTTTAAAATTATGTATGCGCGATAATATAATATAGAATAAAAATAAATATTTTTCTATATAATTTTTAATTTATTATGATTAAAACAATAATCCTGTTTAATCTTACGCCGAAAAAATGTCGCGCATGCGAAAATTTCCGCTATAAGTTACTTTAGCCGAATAACTTTCTGGTAAAAAATGGCCGATCACATCTGAATCTTCTCAGTGAAAACTTCTAACGTAGTATTTCTCCTCTTTGTAAAAATTAAATAACTTAACTCAAATCATATTTGGAGCATTTTAAATTGAACCAGATTTATTATGTGTATCCTCAAAGGCAAAATTTATCAAATTTTCTACCGCAGATATTTTTTATAAATTTTCATTTGCTTTATAGTCCAATTTAATTCAGATCAAAAGCCACTTCTTTGTCATATATTCAGCGCTCATAGTGTAAATCTATAGAAGCTCAAAATGATATTTTTTATTTCTATATTTATGTTGTTTAAAATGATTTTTAAAAATAGTTTTAACGACACATATGCGCAATTTAAAGGACACAAAATCGGAATGTGTGTTGTCAGCATAAAAAGCCATATGGATAAAGTTTATAAATTCTGCCTGAAATGAAACAATAATAGTGGATATTGCCGTATTGAATTACATATTTAAAAGTTTTTTAGGGGTTTATTATATATCGCCCCAATACTTCTTTAGCTACAAACATAAATCTCGACATAACTATATTTTTTGTAAGATCCAACTGAATTATTTAGTTACATAAATGATTTGATTTGGTAACACAGAAGATAAAATCAGTTTCGTTGTTGGCATTGTGATATTTTTATTATTTGTGACTTAATAAAGAGCTAATTATTGTAATAAATGCAGCTCAAAACAAATAATTTGAAGATTTTAATATTTTTATAACCATCGAATAATGTAGATCAAAATGTTGCAATTTAATATGACGCAACATTAGATTGCGCAAAAAATATTTTTGTCGTTTTTACTCATTGTAAATCTAGTAATTGTCAAAAATAGAGATAATATAATATCATTTTACATTTATTTTACAGAAGCGCATCTCTTATATTTTTAATAATTAAGTCAAGCTGTCGCCATAAAACTCAAAGTTATATTTAAATCATGATATGATTAATATAAAAACAGAAAGTTCAAATTGAAATATTCCACGATGTTTATTTTGAAAAAGAAAAATTTTTTGCTTTGTTTTTACACGATCTTAAAAAAATAGGGCTACGATTAATACCGGTGTATAAAAATAATTGTTCATAAAAAACATGATGCAATTATTAAAATAAATAATTAATACCAAAAAAATAAAATTCCTTTGAGACTAAATAACGATATAAAATTTTGATAGGTAGGAAGCTTAATTTTAACAGAGAAACAAGGTTATTCCTATAATTTCAATCCATCTTAGGTAGAAAAATATGAAAAAATAAATAATTGGCTATACATTAGAACTGTTATTCTCTCATGTATTTTGATATCACTTATAATTATTAAAGATAAAAGTGTATTCTACCATTAATAAAAATGATCAATTTATCTAACAATGAGAGCTCACGCTATTTAATTTCTAGTACAAGAATGAATTTACTATTTACGTTAGTTTAAGGAATAAAAAATTGAAAGAAATAATTATATTTTTTATAAGTGTAGCATAAATACTGTATGTTCGTTAGTTATCTGATTGATTTTTACTCTCGTTTCGGCAATAGTGCCAGTTGTGTTAAAATCATTTAAAAAATTTGATCCTAGAGCTGAAGTAAAATTACAAATCGAAGAGATCTAATGGAGAGCGATCTCTTAAAGGATATAACAGCGAACAGATAAACGCAAATCTTCTCCTCAAGTAGAAAATCGAATTTCGTTCAACAATTAATTTTAAAAAGTAGAGAGAAACAGAGCGTAAACTTCAGAAGATTAAATATGCAATCGAAAATTACTAATTAATCTTTATGCTACAGTCGTATTCACATAAAAATCGATGGATTTGAAACAAAAAATGTACGTTTAAGTAGGATTTTATTTGAGGAAATTTTTGATACAATTGATTTTTGGCATTGCAGTTGTTAGGTATTATCATAAGTATAACGTTTATTAATTGATAAATAAGTTGAAATACGTAGGTTTTGTTTTTGTAACAGCGGTATTTTTTGATTAGTAGTTAAATCAAAGAAAATTTAAATTTTTGAATTAAAATGGTTTAAAATTATTTTATTTATTTATACACTGAAATATAGAAAACAATTGCGCGCAAAAATCTAGAATTTTTATCTAAAAATGTTGTAATCATTCTTAAGCATTAAAAATTTCTTTTAACTGAATCTCAGTTTAAAAGAACATTGAGACATTAAAGATTAATTCGTTTTTAGTTAAAGATTTTACATATTTTAAAATGGCTATGATAATCTTGATCTTGTAATTAAATTATTAGATATAGCTTAATATTATGAATGATACATAGCTATCTAATATTAGTGATTAACAGATCAGGAAATTCGTTTGCTTGCGATTCAAGCTAAAAATATTCATATCATTTGATAGCGTATTATTACTCGTAAAATACAATAATGCGGTAGTTTGATATAAATAAAGAGTTTCTTAATATTTTAGTTTGGAAAAGAGATCAAAAACATTTTAAATATATCGAAAATATTAGAATATATGTGCATTTATGCGTGACATAATATTAGATATTTCAAGTATAAATAGTCGACAAATTTCGACAATACTCATAATTATTCATAGGTACGTTTGACTGTGGATATTCTATCTATCATAGTTATTTAACAGGTAATATTTTACATTTTATGCAAAAATAGAAATAATATCTATAAAAATATCATTTGCCAATTATAACTAACAATGCTTAAATGTATTCTTCCAATTATGGTCGTGATGATGACCAACATAAAATGCGGAAAAGGTAAAATTTGAAACGTTCTATTAAACAGAGATATCTTTTGAATATGATGATTCGGAAAAAACAATAAATCTTACAAAACTCATACGAAGCAAATTCACGTTATATCTTGAGGCTTCAGTTGGAATAGATAAGAAAGCTGTATATTAATAATTAATGTTTAGCAAGCCTTTATAAAACAAAATGGATATCACATTGATTCATATCTTCAAAAAATATTTGCTAACGTGTCTTTGGTAAATTTTTCAAAAATAATATAAAAATTTTTAAATAATTTTTCATATTAGAATTCGACTAAATAACATGAATTTTAAAATAATTTTATTTATTTGCATAAATTATTTTTAATGTTAAAACTGATTAGATAATTTTCGATATACACCTTTTGAATTTAAATTCGTCATTTACGTAAGTTATATTTGTCATTTAAAAAATAAAATTCTATTTAATTGAATTTAAATATTTGCAGAGCTTTTGGAGCAAATCTTCTAGCTTACCTGACCTAAAACTGACATTTACTCTAAATTATAAGACTTAATGTCAGTTTTATGAGACTCTGCTGATTTGTAATGTTATTTGAATTTTTTTTCGAATTTTTGCACATCACAAACATCAGCTCTATGGGATTAAGCTGTGGAGGTAATATGTTGGGAGGTATACTATTTTAAGCCACCGAGATACGATAAATTTTTCTAATTTGTGTCATCTTACAAATTAATATAGAAAAAATGTTACCTCACACTGTCCATAACAACGTATTCGACCTTGAAATCCATTTATTAAATAATTTTTCGATTAAGAAAGTAAAATTTAACGTTTTTAAAAAAAGAAAACAGGTGTTTTTTTGTGGATTAAAGCCGGATATGGCATCGGTGCAGCAACACGCATATTCCGGCCTATATTGTAAAGATTAAAAACGTTGAACTTTATTCTTTAGGTGATCTTCCAAATAACCTTCTTATATGTAGCTTCATTACAATTCATCTACACAAACTAGGTCGTCAGCACCACAAGGAAGCTAAATAACACTAATATATTGAATAATCTAAAAGATTCCGTGCGAATTCAAATCTTACTTATATGTTTTCAGCTGTGTTTGTCCATTTTGCAACTAGCCTGATTATCTCAAAAGGGATGTAAAGTGTCTTTAGAGAATATTCTACTGTTTTATTTGCGAAATCATGTTTGAATTTAGATAAATGGTCATAATTAATTTGATATTACGTAAGTAAGGGTTTTCGTTTAAGCATTTTTCCAATCCTTTAAATATTTTCCTGCTTAAGCTAATCATTTCAGCAAGGACTTTTTTATAAACTGTTTTATTTCCAGTTTCTCATAATTTTACATACATTAGACAGTGATTTAAGCAATTAATAACACAAATTCTTGACACGCCCATTAGAAATGTAATAGGGTTACTTTATAATTTATTATATCCTTCTTATGCGAAAATAACCTAAAATTTAATGATATTAATTTTTATTCTTTGTATTTTTTAATGACAAATAAAATTTACGCAAGTGAAAAATTGAATTTTAAAAGGTGTATAATTCCTATTGTGTTATTATATCAAAAATTACGCATGTCAAAATAAAAATAAGTATATATTAAAAATAAAATATTATGATGAAAAATTGTAATTTACATTATGATCATGTGTTATATCTTTTAATCCCATAAAATATTATCTATTATATGACAAATTGATCCATATAATTTTCGTTTCCTCGTAGACATCTAAGAAAATACAAATTTTTACTCCTGTCTTTTCTGAATATTATCGACTTTTACCGAGATAAAATTTAAAATAAAAATAATTCTCTGAATAATACAACAAAATTTAAATAAAAAGCATATTATACAAGTTTTTAAGAAAAAATTCATCATTAATCGTTTTACTTTTGTTCAATTAACAATATTTAATTTTTTTTGTCCCTTTCATAACCAGTCAGAGATTAAAATGCTGTTTAATTAAAAAATAAAGTAAAAAATCTATTATATATATGATCAAAATGAAATTATTCGTCTCTGCGATTCATTATTATAAATTTTTCTAAATTTTGTTGGAATATTTTATAAACAACAAAACTAATGAAATATTAAATCTACGAATATCAACCATTCTAAATTAAAATGAATTTTAGATTTCTTAAAGATGAGTTTTTTTAAAATAAATTTATCTCGCAATCGATATTCACGATTCTTAATATTTTTTAACGAAAATAATAAAACATATAATTTTAAGTGATGAATCTAATATCTTTTTTAATTGCAAAATAATAAAAATTTTGCACTTTAAAGAATAAGCAATATCAATATGATCGAACAATAGGACAGTGAGGCTTAAAAATAAGATTAATTTTTAAGATGACATTTTGCTTGTTCTTTTCTGTAATTAAAATAAATAAATAAAAATTTCGGGAAATTCCCAAAATTAAACAAAATTGTGTTATTGATAAAAAAAATAATGTTTTTTAAGTAGTATGTGTATTTTCTCAACTTTTTTCTCATCAGATTTTTTTAATAAATAAATCTTATTTTTTTGCGTATTTATAACTTTTTAAGGTCCCATTATTAAATTTCTAATCGAAATCTGTTATTTAATTTATGAAATACTCTAATTTCAAACACTTGCTAAGATATTTAGATTTTCGCACTTCATAATGTAAAAGTATCCGTACTTGATCTTGAAATCGAACATCCTCAGCATTCAATGATTGATAGTAGCAGAGGTCATATCTTTGGATACAAAAAATTCGTTGAAGTATTGGATAAACATGACGCATATATATTTCTAACGTAAGATCATTATTTTAAAAATATTTATATTAACTCACCATTTTTAATGGATAGAATATAATATTTTCAACATTTTAGATGTAATAACGGTTCGAATCAAAGGTCAACTCAATTACAGGGGAAAATATGCACAGAAAATTCAATCATAGAAGTCAATGTAAGAAAATTTTACTAAAAATAAGCTTTGCTCAAACTATCATATCTATCCCATGTTTGTGACCTATACCATTGTTCATTCAATCGGACACATTCTTGGTTTTTCACATGAAGATATGAGAAATTTTGGACACAGTAAAATTATAAATTAAACCTAAGAAAATATAGAATGCTTTTGCCCTAAATCTGATACATATTTATGTTTCATGAAGGAGTACAATCTTAACTGGCATTATTATAAGTATTTCTTTTATCTTATGAATTCATATTTATAATATTTTACAGATAAGTTTAAATTTTTTTATGCAATATTATTTGCATAATTTGGTGCTTATAAAAAAATAAATTTCTCTTGTTGACCAAATAATTATCTTATATTCTGTTGATTAATAGCTAATTCAACGATGATACTAAAAAAGTAGTCTTGTAAAATAAAATATTAACAAGTTCAACATTTGGCAGTTTGTCGTATTTAAATCAGAAATGTGTATTGAATAACGCAAAATTTCGATTAAATGTATTGAATTAATTAACCTTATATAGAACTCTAACACTCTAACAAAAATTTTTTTAAAATCAAACTTCTAAATAAAATGAAATTCAACCCTGATGACATTATAAATTCAAATTTAAATAACTCAATTTCCCCAGGACAAGCAACCTAGAAATTGTGACTGGTAGAAAATTACTGATAGTTTTGATACAACATTTATAAAGATTAGAGAAAAAAGCGATAAGGTAACTAATCTCTCAAATATCAGCAGAATTATAATAATTATACAGGCAAATTGTCTTTAATCGAAATTGTTTTGTATCAAAACCAGATTATCACCCACAGATTAATTATGTCGTTCAGTTCAAACCTCACGATAACGATTAATTGTCGTTAGAGTAAAAATTTGATGACGATTTAAAATAATCCTGTAAACAGCTTAAATAGAAGAAATCTAAAATTTAGAAATTATAATAGGGGAACTTTTCTCAATATATCATCAGGTTTTTAGGAATCGTTTAATGAACCTAAAGAAAGCTATTAAAATACACATTCATTTCGAAACATTGCCTACGTATATAATAGAATGGCTCATATACAGCATTCGATGCACATCAAGATGTAAATTTATTTTATTAAGCATTTCTGTTAAAACAGAAATTAATTTCAACAATTATTACGAACGATTGATTGAAAAGAATTTCTAATATTTAATGATAAATTTTAGTGTCCCTCGGTACTTCTATAAATTTAAAGGTCAATATTATAAGTGTTTGCGCATTGCCAAAAAAATAATACCTCCATTCGCACTTATAAATTTTCTTCTTCAAGCATTTATTTTTGCTTTATAAATTTATATTTCTTAAATAGTAATATTCAATAAAAATAATCAAAAATATACCTTAGACTCTTCTCTTGTAATAAAAAACATTACAGAAGTGTTATTCTGTATAAAATGTCAAGCAAGTCTGTTTCTGATTTTAAACTACTGAATGGAAAAATATCAAACTTTTTTGAGAGACAATGTAGAAAATTCTAGCGTGGTTTTAAGTACTAAAAATTTTTAAATATTTTAATAAAATTGTTCGTAATTAACTTTTATAAATTTATTCTTCATTTACTAAAATATATGGTAGAAAATTAAATACCTTTTCAATAAAAAATTTACGAAAATCATTGAATACTAAGATAAATCATATAAACTAATTATAAAGAAGATTTTCAAACATTACACATACTTTGTCGTTATAAAGATGAATTTTTCTGTTATTTCTGACAGCAAAAGAAAACTTAGTTACGATATTTTTACAAAAAACGTCAGCGTTTAAAAAATTCTGATTATGATATTTTACATTGATCAAATCAGATTTTTTAATTCTTTAAATCTCTTAATTTTTACGAAAAGATACGACATACCTAAAAAATACGTAAAATATTTTTATTTATTTAATGAAGCCGTAAGACTGATATTCGGTCAAAGCGTTAAAGATTAAAAAAAATAAGATTCTTCCAGAATTTTCAATAAAAATCGGTAAATATTTTTCGCCTAAAATATGACACCCAAAAATCATTATATAATTTAATTATATGTATTTTAGAACCTAAAATCTCTCCCTGAAAACAAATTTAAGTAAATTTTTCTGCTTTTAATCATTAATTTAACCTTAATCAATATAATACAATTTCTCTTATTTTTTTTTAAATTTCAAATTGAAATCTTACCATTAAGATCGGCATTAGAAGAAACTCCGCCAATGTTCAAAGACTGCTATTTTAAAGAACTTAATAGCAGACCCAAATTACCAAAGTGCTTATTAAAGAAAAAAGAAGGAGTTAATTTAAGTAATATTATATTTAGAAACGATATTTTGGCATATGCGGTGACGGAAATATTGACGAGGGTGAAGATTGTGACTGTGGAGATCAGTGTAAAAATTATAGCATTAAATTAGTAACGTGTCAACTGGATCAGCAACAGAAGGACTGTTGTAACATGAAGACATGCACATTCAAAAGCATAGATTCAACTTGCTCAGAGGGTGAATGCTGTGAAGGATGCGAGGTATATCCTTATTTTTAACGAGGTTGTTAAAGACAAAATATGCAGACCATCTGCAAGACGTGGTGATGTTGCTGAAAAATGTGATGGTGTATCACCTATGGTATTATTCATGATTAAATTAGTGCCCTGCGGACTTACGACCGAAGGAAGCTGATGGCTTTTTTCACTTTACTTGGTGATTTGCTGAACAAATAAAACGCTTTAAAATAACATTTACTGCTATGCTAAAATAAAATATTTCTCGCTTGAATCCGTCGTATATTTTATGCATTTTTTTAGTTTATCTCGACATCTTTGTTCTCAAACAGCATAGGAATACATGATTCTCTAATATCTAGATGATGAGTTTAAATTTTAGATGAATTTGTTATTGAGATTTAGTTTTTTACGAGAAGAGAAAAATACTTATGTTTTATTGAGCTAGGCTAAGATAAAATACCGATACTGAAGGCATATAGAGAACTACCATCCAATAATGATTATTCAAATAAAATAATCCTTAATATTGGTATTAATTATATTTAAAGTTTTTGACTTATTAAAAACGATAAAATTACAGTATATAAATCTAATCGTTGCAAAAATTTAAATATTGAGTAAAAAAATAATTCGGCAAAATTGATGAAATTTTTAATTAAACGTCAAATTAAAACATGCAAAAAATTTCATATTTGAATGATTAAAATTAAGTCTAAAAAGTTATTAAAACTACGATAGTAAGGATCTTAAATCAAAAAGCGCATCTTAAATCATAAGTAATAGGTACGATATATGTTTCCTTAATCTATTTAAATAATAAGCGTAATATTTCAACAATTCTGCCCACATAGTATTCTTGACCGACAAGAATAAGGGTCAGCAACCTTATAAATGTTGTGTGCCAAACCATTCAACCAATATGATATATGTGTCATTTTAATTTTTGCTACAAAGAGTAATAAAATTTTACAATTCTTTGTAAACTTGATTGTAATCACAAAAGCGTGCAAATAATTTGAGCTGTGCTATATCTACGTCGGTAATTTCATCAACAGGTTGGCTTTTTCATCACCTTTTTAAAATTTATAATTATGTTTTTTCGCTATTTGTCTGCTATTTTTGATATTTTTCGTTTGGTTTTACTCACAGAAGCCAGTATTTCTCAATTTTTGGTAAAAATTTTTATTTGTAACTAAAAAGGCTCAAAAATCATCTTGATGTTGAATTATATATTTCTTAATTATATCGCACATCTTTAAGAGATTACAAAGTTGCAACTAAGCAATAAAAATGCCGCTGTCGCATTCGCTTGCTTTCGACATTTATTCAATTTTCAGTCATAAAGAGACACTAATTTATAATATTCAGAAGCATCTTGCTTTATAGCTTTACATTTATCATCATTTTTTTTTATTTTATACTGATATTTATATCTTTACTGTTTTTCTATTTTTGAGGCGAGGAAAACGATAC
Source organism: Cyprinella venusta (assembly GCA_038021265.1). Lineage (NCBI taxonomy): Eukaryota > Metazoa > Chordata > Actinopteri > Cypriniformes > Leuciscidae > Cyprinella > Cyprinella venusta. The sequence goes on along the minus strand of JBBNEX010000481.1, from coordinate 11,352 downwards.
TTTCGCAATGTATCGCTCACACAACAATATATTTTCGTTCAACAAATCCATATTGATTCACCAATACTATTGAAAACCATGAAAGTAAGTTTTTTTATCTCTACATTAGATTTTGTATTTATGAATTATAATAAATATTCAACCAATGAAAAACATGTCCCAACCAAAAATTTTAAATGCAAAGCAAGAACCAATATTAACACATAAATGACCGGGTAAAAAAATTAATTAGATTATCGTGTGTGCCACAAACGTGACGTTTAGCAAAATGAGCGAAATAACAAATGATATTGAATATTTGACAGACATTTTAGATTAGCAAGATAAATAAATTTTATTTTATATCTTTTCACTGGAAATTTGAGAATATTACGATTTAAACAAGAAATTTTATAATAGAGAATAATATGATGGTTAAGATGGCTAATTTTGTAAAAAATCGTATTAAAACCACAAAGCAAAAAATTTGTAATATTATTGAAGAAAAAGAAGGTTAATCAATGTTTGTCAATCGTGAGTGTATAAAACGCCCCGAGACACTTCATTAATGAAAAATTTTTGAGATGATTGCTTTGCCTTCTAATTTAAGTGATCGAATGTTATTATCAGGTTGGGCTGAACAAGTTGTGAAGAAGCTGGAGGCACTTTTTAGAATTTTTATTGCTTCGAGTTTCACTAGAAGAAAAATAAACTCTTTAATTTCTCTTTGGAAACAAAGAAACGCTTATCATATTCCGATATTTAGCAGCTCCATCTCCATGACACAGTTTCAATGTATTTTAAAAAACGGTTATATTTTATGACTCTGAAACAAGATAATTAATGAATACAAAATGATAAATTGTCAACTACAAACCGATTTTTCATATGCTAGTAAAATATATCAGATGATTTATAGTCGAGCGTCTCACCTTACTGTTGATGAGTAAATGTTAGAATTTAAGGGAAGATGCGGATTAATTGTTTATATTCCAAATAAAACTGATAGGAATGAAATAAATATTTTGATTTTATGCTGTTTTAAAAAATCCTACTTTAATAATTTTGAAATAAATTCAGGAAAAACGAATAATAAGAGAGAAATAAACAAAGAAATGGATTGTTCTAATCCTAGTAGAATTTCTAAATAATTTACTCGTATAGGAATAACGACTGATAAAATTATTGCAAAAAGAGAATTACTCAAGAATTATTCAGTAAAAACATGATATTAGTGGCTACTATACGAGAAACTAAATTATTAATTTCTAAAATATTTAAATATATAAACTAAAAAAATGTAGTCTTATTCGAAAGTGTTTCACAAATCTCTCATGATTTTTAATATATTTCTAAGAAGTGTAAAGTTGTCCTAATTTTGTTGATCTTACATTTTAGCGAAGATACTAATGATGAAAATGAGAAATGCAAGCCACATATCAATATGCAACATATTAAAACTAGATGCTAAGTTGTCACTGTAGATCACCAGTTTAAAGAATATTTAGTAATACGATGAATGTGTTGATGGAATTTCTAATTTTTCAAAATCTATTGGATATATGTGCATTCAAATTTTAAATTATATGGATCTTTAATAATAAAAACTAAACCATAGCAATATGTCTCTATCAATTAACCCTGAAACTAATTAAACCTAATACTGAATGAAGATCGGTAAACCTTATAGATTATCCTAAAGTGTAAGTGAAAACTAAAAAAATTAGTTTAAGATGTCAAAATAAGTCAAAAAGAAAAAAATTTTAATGTTCAACATAAAGAAAATAAGTTTTGAAGATTTAATAAATTTAACATATGTAAAAGGTTATAAATATGAAATTTTTTATTTATGCAAAAAGTATGTTTGCAAATCGCAATAAATAAGCTAACGGCATTCTAGGAATATTTTAAAAGGGTCCAATATAAAGCATATTCATTGAACAAAAAATTAAAACACTATATTAATAGTCCTCTTTGTTGATAATTTAGTAGTGATTTTTAAATATGTCGAAATTGAAACAAAACTCTACAATTTTTGCGCGCCTGATAATCTAAGGGTTAATAATTTTACAACAATTAATTATAAAACTAATTAAGGATCTTTCAAGGCAAGAAATTTTTTTTTATTTTTTGATGCCAGCTCAATATGGACAATAGATATTCTTGATAGATCAAAAAATCGAGTATCATATATTAACTAATATTAATTTTTATATAGTTACTTAAATATGTCCAAGTGATCACAAGCACTCTGGATATTTTTTTCCGCATGTTAAAACACTATTCAACAACATAAGTCCATAGATAATTGTTTATGCAAAAAATGAGTAGCAATATTTGCAGCAACCATTTAAATAGAATAGCTGACTATAAAAAAAGAAAGATTTAATCGTACTCGAAATCATAAAGCATGGGAAAAGTTAATTGATTGATAAACTTTTTGAATTTTTGGCTTAAAAATTTATTTTGTTTAATAAAAAATATGATTGTATTTATCACAAAAAATAAAAACATTTTGATGAATTAAAAATTGCTAAGATAAAAAATATGAATTCGAATTCAGCCAAAAATTTACGAAAATTTCAAAGGATATTTAATAAAAACTGATTTATTATTGACGAAATTCTATTTTCATCAGTTTAATATTATCGGCTATGGTGAAAAATTATTATTAGGTCAAACTTTGTCAAATCCTTAAAGTTATAAAACCATGTAAAAAAATATTTCAAAATGAGCTCCAAAACTAAAAGTGACAAAATAAAACTAATATATAATAAATAAATTTTATAAAGTAGTATTGGCATCTATATATTGGTAAATAATGTAAATTTATAATATATGGTGAGGTGAAAACAAAAATAAATCAGATCCATTTAGTATTATATTAAAATGTGCGCAAGTGGCCAGCCCAGAAATTGCCGCTTGCGAAAATGTTCCGCGCTCAAAAAGCCTCGCAGTAATAGATGTGCGAAACAAGACTAAATGAAAATAAGCCTTGTCCATATTTTTACAATTAATGCTCTGGTATCGATATAATATGCTTTTACTTTTAATTTAATTATTGAGAGTAAAAATCGCACAACTATTGAAGACTAAAACAAAAATTACATTCCTTTTAAAAATTTTACATGTTTAATTATCAATATACAGATAATCCGATTATGAAGGAATACTATATACTTTAATCCTTTAGTCGCGTATGAGGATAATCTCATAATCTGAATATTTCCCACAGATTTAAGAGAAATCCTTATTAAAGTCAATTAACCGTTTAGCAAATGCCTAGGTAAAATATTATTCGTTAAGAAGAAATTAATTATCGCATTTTTTACAAAAAAATTAAAAATAATGTTTTAAGTTTTTAAATATTGCACGACTATTTCAGCAGCTAAATTTTTATTATAGACTTTAAAAAATGTCAAGTATCTCTCACTATTCATTATTTTATTATCACTTACAACAGTATATATTTGCATAAGCTAAAATGCAAATATTATTAATTAATGGATTATCGGATCCCTTTAGCTATTTAATTAGCGAATTTCTCTCTTGTCTACTATAATATTTAAAAAAATTAACGAGGACCTTCATTTAAATATTCATTTTGATAAAAATCTCATCAATACTTAAAAATATTTTTTTTCCAAACGCCAGAGGGAATTCTTACCGGCACCTTAGCTCGCTCTGAGCAGTCCCAGTTCAATCATTTCCATAGCGAGTTTACCGATGGGATTTATGGTCGAGATCGTGGTTCTGAAACATTATTAAAACCCCGCATAGACGACAGTGATGGTAAGCTCTGGCAGTGTGGGACTCGATTTAAATCTCACCTATTAAACCCTCGCGTTGCGTTCGACCGCTCTTTGGAATACTTTTAAATATTGATTAAAAATATCCAAGAATACAATCAGTTCAAATTAAATTCGAACATTAAACAGAATTTATTAAATTTAAATTTATTTAGGTTTTTATGCATTTAAATCAGATATAAATCAACAATAATGTAAACATGGCCTTTTCCGAAAATGAAAATTCTATAAATGTCTACAATAAGAGAAGTACTTAAAACACCAAAATTTTAAAATTTTTGCGTAATAGTGTTCAAATAAATGAATTTTCCTATCAGTGTTTAATCCTTTAATGAATTAAAAATTTAGTATAAGCTTTCAAGATATTAGGGGAAATTATATTATAAGATTTATTATGCATGACCGCTAGTTGTGTTGCGGTATTCAGATAGTAAGATTTGAATCTAGGGTAGAAAGACTATCTTAATGATAATGAGCTATTACGTGAGGTACTTGATATTTTTTATAAATAATACTTCAATTTATGTCAATAAAATCAAAGATATTACTGAATCGGAATTCAGTTTCAAGATCGATGCATGTGCGCAGAACTTTGAATTGGCTAAATAAGCAGATTATTCAACTGACCACAAATCGTATGTTTTTTATTTTGAATAATTTAACTCTAATATTTTTTAAAAATATCATTATATCATTACTCTTTGTCTATTTTAGTGACTAATAAATCGCTATTTATATGAGAAAACGAGGCCTTTAATTATTTAAAATTGTGAAAGTGACTGAGAGATTCAGACCTATTCAAGTTCTAAAAGCCTACATCCATAAAACATTAATATATTTTGACTTTTACACTATTTAGAAAATTTGTATCGGCAAAATGCTTGAGTAAATAATGACAAAATAGTAATATACAGATAAAATAAATACTTAAGATCTTATTAAAGGTTGGGTCAATAAAGATATTACTTCAATTACACTTTGTAATTTTATCAAAAATTATAATGATTTTTCGTTCAATACATTTTAGCACGATCTTTTATATTTCGATTATATTTGGATCTATTCGAACATTGGCGTTTGGTAGAGTAAATTATTATCAACCTCAACATACTAGCAAGAATCAAGTAATAAAACATCAAGAATCCTCATCAAGTGATCTTCCAATGATTAAAATCGTAATTTCAAAACTTATATCAGATTGATTTGCTTAAAGAAGGTGAAAAAAGACTTATAAAAGTCGAATATGATGAAAAACTAAGAGTGATCTATTTTCTTTTAAATACCGGAATGAATGGCACAGAAGATAAAAAGAATTATATTTATTTGTTGAATGATCAATTAAAATTCGAAAAGCGAAGTATCTGGACTTTTTTTTCTTATCATATGTCTGATATCTTTGCTGCCAATTCTATATTAATAGCGTATTATAAGACATCAAAATGGATAGCTATGAGCAAAGATATGGGAATATCATGGAAAAAAATGGACATAAATGTTGATATTTTGAAATTCTACTTTGATCCCAATTTTACAGGAGTTCAAGTAGTTAAAGATAGATATTCGAGAGTAACAAAACTAATATAATGAGATATTTAGGATAATTTGGTCTTCTAAAAGCATTAAATATATCGATAATGAAATTTATAGTGATAAATTCATCTAGTAAGAATGTAGAATTCAATCAAAGTATAAACAAATATTCTGAAATCTATTATATTAAGGGTATTATGTGATCTAAAATTAGGTTTGGAACAAAATTGTACATTGATAAGAACACGATTTAATCAAACATCAACCACTCGAATATTAACTAATCCAGAAAATGTTGGAATATTAAATAATGTTGTATGGATAGTAAAAAACGTAAATATTTAATATATCATAGATTTCTAACGTATTGACAGTCGGCATTTTAAAATATGACAATGTAAATATATCATGGGGAACTTTTCCGGATTATCTTCAGTCTCAAGTAATCATCATCGTAATTTTAAGAAAATTCAAGTATCTCACATATCATCTGATACAATTTATGCTACTGTGATTAACAACACTGGGAATTTATTAATTTATTCTGCCAATATGAAGGATATGAAATTTAGTTTATTATCGAATGAACTTGGCAGAATAAACAAGTTAGTAATTTTTAAAACCGATTAGAAAATATACCGATCCTTTTACACAAATAAAATTTTTTGATTCAATTCCTGGACTAATTATGTCTGAGAAAACTTTCCGAAATTTTAACAAAAATAAATCGACAACAATAATTTCTTTTGATTTCGGACAAACATGGCGATACATAATACCCCCAAATAACATACATGGCCATGACTGTCTATTGGTATTTATCTAAAATAATTTACAGCCTAATTGTGTACTTCATCTTAATTTAGACGATATCCTCTACGATAATCTAAATCCTTCGCTTATAATATCAAATGGTAATGAAGAAATTACAATTATTAGGTACAATACATAAAGAATCAATTTCACCAATAAATGGTATATTTTATTCAAACGATGCGGGAAGCACATGGAATATAGTAATTTTCATTAATAATTAGATCGATTGTTATATTCAAAGAATTCATTTATTAGGGCACGGAAGCGCTTTTATTGGCACAACCAAAGAGAATAATAAAATATAGTTATTCTAATAACATTAAATACATAGTTACTCTCACGATTTCAGATATAATTGGAATTATACTGTCGTTAATGAGCACGATGCAATCACATTTTATCAAATGAATCCAACCTCAGGAATAGCAATTATCTACAATGATTCTCAATTGATATCGGCTGTCAAATTTGACTTTGGTTCGATTTTTAGTATATTGTATGAACGATTATCAGAAAATAAATGTCAAGCTAACGATTACACGCTTATTGGTGAAAACACATTGATGGTATTATTACATATGAATCAGAAACCGATCTACATGAAAAAGATCGAATCAACATGTTTGATTGACACGCTCATGATATATAAACTATCCTCGATTAATAATGATTGTAAGTGGTCAGATTTAAAATGGTAACAATTTATTTATGAGAAAACAGTCCGAATGGGCATTTTAAAATTAATCAGCATTGCGTGCAGGATTCAGATGATAAAGATACTATTGATCGTTGTAAAGTCGGAGAATTTACTAAGAGATCTATGCTGTAAAAAAATTTATTATACTTAGATTGTACAAAATTCCTGGACAAAGTTGCCAATTAAAGGATAATATGTATTATCAAACTGATATTTGTCGATTCAAATGTAAGCGCTCTTCTTTTGTTTTCAGATGGTTTTAATAGCATTTCTATTTTAATTTCAAATCAAATAAAATATGTTGATATAAATCACTCAGAACATTTCGATTTAGTAAACCTACCTTTTCCCGACATCAAACACGGAAATATATTTGTTTATGATTATGCTTTTCTTCAACGGTGCTTATATACTGCCACGGAGAAGGGTGTATTTCGAGTGTGCTTGTCTAAATCCGAAGAGAAATTTCTGGAAGAAAATATAATTTTTGTTAATGACAGAAATATTCGCGGATTAAAAATCGATCAAGAAACTGAATATCTTTATTATCATAATACTAACCATATTTTCGTCATGGATCTGAGAAAGGGATATATAAAAACTCTTTTAACAAGTCAAAGTCAGATTACTTATTTCAATTATATTGCTCAATCTGGGTTTCGTGACTTAATAATCTCTAGAATGATCGCATATCAAACAAATGCAAAAATAAAAAATAAATATGTCATATCCTTTATAACAGCATCATCAAAGTTCAAAAAGGATCTTGAATTTGAAAGTCCTGCTAAAAGTATATCATTTGATCAAACTAAACAAATGTATTACATTTATACAAATACAAAAACATACATTTTTGATAGATACTTTACTATGAAAAATATGGTATTTTTTTCTTTAATTTAGACTATTTTAAAAAATATTAATATAATTGACATTTTTGTTGATAATGGCACAGAGAACTTCATATTGAAATCAGAAATTGTTCTTGGATCTTATGTAAAGTCAATTAGCGATATTAAGTATGGTTTGTTTCACATATCATCCAATAAAGGTATTAATTTATTTGACAATAGAAAAATTTAATCCTTGCTCGTTCGCTAGATGTGATATTTTGTGTTTTCCTACTTTTGATATGAATTATATTTGCAGTTGCCCCGATGACATGATATTTGCAGAAGATAATCACACTTGCATTTTTGGATCTACCAAATCTACTAATCCACGTAATTTAATATTTTGAATCAGAATGTAAAGAAAATCAATTTAAATGTCGAAATAATAAATGCATTGACATCTTGAATAAGTGTAACGGAATTAATGAATGTGGAGATGTATCAGACGAGGCGGATTGCAATGGTATTTATGACAATGATGTATTAGATAATTTACCAAAATCTTCATGTATTTTCAATACAAATATAAAAAATGTGAAAAATCCATGTGATTTCGAAAAAAATTGCTTTTACGATACAGAATTGAAACTTGATGGTATTTATTTTAAATTAATGTAAGAAAACATGTTTGTGTGCCGAAATAATTTTAACTACGCTTGTAAAAACAGAGAATTATGTTTATCGCAAGATAAGATTTGTGATGGTTATTTCGATTGTCAAGATCAAAGTGATGAAAATTATTGTCAATCCTTCTTCGATGGAAATAAAATTATCTTCCAAAGCGAGCAATTTAATGGTTGTGCGGTCTTAAATGAAAACTGTTTAACGTATCACGACTGTAGTGGATCGGAAGACTGTATTTGCAGTATACCAATATTTTTACTTTAGACATTATTGAATTAATCGATTTTAAATATTCATCTCAAGATTTGATTGATGTATCATTAACGACTAGTCAGTCAAAATTACTGAAAAATGTCACGATACAAATATTAAACAAGTTTAATTCACTTTTTTATTGTAGAAAAATGAAAACCATTAAAACCTTATTGAGTAATTCTAGTAACATCAACATTAACGGTTTAATAAATTGTGACAACTACATACTTTACATTACAAAAAATGATAAAAATATAGGATTTTATCAACGATTTACTTTTGCTAAAACTATCCCGGATCCACCAAAAAATCCTGTGTATGATTTTGCTCAAAATATAATTAAATGGAATTACGATTCTTCCAAATGTATTCCGTATTATTATTTGGTATTAAAACTTATAATAATAGATAAAATGCTATAAAAGTGATCAAATTTATTCCGAGAACAGGACGACATTGAATTACATTAATTTTAATTATAATTCCGAATTAAGTTGCAAAGTGATTCATTTTTAATATATTTAAGATTGCTGCTTGCCAATATTTAGACGATAATACCTTATGTAGTGAATTTTCGTATGTAGCTTTGGGTAAAAACTTTGGTATTTAATCTTTATTGAACTAATAAATAGCTTATAACAGGAAAAAGTTGGGTATTATTCTACTTTCAACATGTGCTGTATTATCATTAATGATATGCTCTATTTTCAAAAACAAAATTAAATACTCTCTGGCTTATTATCATCACAAAGTGTCTTATCTTACCAAAAGATCAATTTTAATGGTTGGATAATCTTAAAAATACTTGCTAATGCTATATTAAGCTTTTTCTGCCTAACAATTTCAACAAATTTGTTTTTATTATCAATAAATGATTCAGATAAATCTAAATTCAATCAATAAGACACTTCGCGGTTTAAATTGTTTTATTGCAACTCAATATTTACATTTACAAAAAATTATGAAATTTATTTAAATAACTTAAAAAAAGCTTTATTATATAGCCATTTAAGGTAATGTATTTTTAACCTTATTTCCTCTCCAGATGTTCACACGTCAAATTTTTCGTACAAAAAATAATTTTAATTTTTTGTTATAAATCTATAATCGTAAGAGTTAACTTTTAACAAGTTTCTCGTCGTATTAAGTCTTGCATTAATATAGATGGGTTTGAGATGCGTCGTCAGTAGCTTTTTACATCTATCTGCATGCTCATATGCACGATAATGGTATTTTAAAAAATAAAATATTTTCGTACCCCACGACAATCAGTATTATTCATTATGATTTAATTTATTATTTAAATACCATAACAATAAGACAAATAATAGACTAAAACCAAAAATATTTGGAATAAAAATCTTGACTTCTCCAAAACTTTTAGTCAAAAATTTTTAATGAGATTTTATCGATAAAAATTTAAATATTATAAAATTCATTTCGTGTAATTTTAATTTTATGAACTCATTATTTCCTTCTCAAAATTTCAGGCCTTTAAACTAGTTTTATTGTTGTATAGTATGGTGTTACTATTTCATCAAAAAAAAATTCTGTAATATCGTTTCAAATATCGGCTTTAATCGATTTTTTATCCTTATACAGGATTAAAAAATCTTATAAATTGTTTATAAAGCTCGTAAAAGTTTTCTCATAATAATGACATCTAAAAGCGCATAAAATTAAGAATTCTGTAAATGCAAATTTAAGCAGAGGTAATACACCTAAACTGACTATTAACCTACATCTTGAAAATTCAATTTTTAAAAGCAGATATAATGCTCCTTTTAACTTAAATGTTCAAATTACATTTAATAATTTATTGGTCAATAAAAGTCGTAGCTCTAAAAAAACATCCTTATCGATGAAGATATTACGCAAAATGACTTTATGTTTTTGAAAAGATTTTGATCACAAAGACAAGTGTAGATAAAATCAGTACTTCTATCTTTAATGGCAAGTTTATTAATACTATACATTCTAATTCAATGGATCTGTCAGTCGTAAATATATTTAAGATACACAAATTTTTGCCCGACGACGATTACATAAAAATTTATTAGTATCACTGCAGAATTTTATTTTAAATCAAAAGTGACCATTACTCATTGTAAAAATAATAAAGAAAAAATCAGGATTTCGAGTTTAATTTATACAAATCATATGGCCGAACGACTGTCGCCTAAACATGATAAAATAATTTGAAATTCAATGATGTTTTTTTTGTTAGATGTTTTATAAAACTATCGTTTCACTTAATAATGATTGAATTTCAGGGAAGAAAAAATCAAAGAGTTAATATAGCCCTTTTAATCTTTATTGAAGAAAAAGATAATCCTGTATTGTTACAAATATATTTTGCTACATCAATTTGTCATAGGAACAAAGCTCTATTTAAGATGTAAGGTCAGGTGCGATCGACTAATTTTATGATTCGAGCTCATAATTCCCAGAGTAAATAAAAAACTAAAATTCTTTCGTACATGGTACAATTTTAATTAAATAAAAATCTAAAAAGGATGCTATATCAAAAGTAATAGCTGAAATTGCTATATAATGTGACAAAATCTTATAACCACAAAGAATAGTGCAGAATCAATCCAAATATAAAATATTGAAATTAAATTCTTGAGATAAACATACATTAATCATCTTAGATGATGTATTTAAACTCAGAAGATAAACTTTGTTCAAAAAAAAAATAATTTAATCTATAATTTGGGATATATCATAGAATTCATTGACAATTTTA